>PVLC010004636.1:0-83454 GCA_004027655.1 Graphiurus murinus | reverse complement strand
GGGGTGGGGCATGTAGCTCAGAGGTAGAAGGCCCAAGAATTCAATTCCCAGTCCAAAAAAAAGCCCTGAAGAAAATAAAAAGATAAGATAAACTTTGAAATGAAAATATATTTACAACACATATAACTTATAGAGAACCAATATTTGAAAACATAAAAAAATTCCTACAAATCAGTATGAATGAGAAAATCAAAATGAAAAATTGTCGAAAGGGTTGAATTATTCTCGTTTCATAGAAGAGGAAGTCCATATGGCCCATAAGTGAATGAAAAAGTGCCTCGACTTGCTAGTAATCAATAAATGCAAATCATAATAAATTGTCAGGAGAATGGTAAAAATTCTCACACTGGTTAATATCAAGATGAAGAGGTTGGAGAGCAATGTAAACTCTCTTCTACTGCTTATGGGAATTAAAGTTTGGACAGGTTCTTTGGTAAACGCTTTGGCATTATCAAGGTGAGCTCACATACGCACTAAAACCTGGCAATTCCACTGGAGGTATTTACCCTACACAGACTCTGACGCCCATGGATATACACAAGAATGTTCACAGCAGCACTGTTATCTAAGCCAAGGACAATCCAAATTTCCATCAGCAACAGAATGGATATATTCACACATGGGAAAGCCAGGGAAATGGAATAAACCACAATAAAATGGATTAACTTGGGCAAATCACTAAAATATAATGTTAAAGAAACTGAGTCACAGGAGAATATATAATGCATCATTTTATTCAATAAAAATGGGCAGAACTAAAATATATATGTACACACACACACACACACACACACACACACACACACACCCCACATAGGTTGAATATCCCTAACCTGAAAATCTAAAAACCAAAATACTCCCAAATCTGAAACCTTTTGAGTGCTGATAGGACCCTATAAATGGAAAATTCCACAATCAACCTCTAGCAATGGATTGATGTAAACATGTAGGTACACTCAAAATATTGTATCTAATTACTTTCAGGCTATGTGTAATAGACATATATGAAACATAGATGAATTTCATGTTTAGACTTCGATTTTATCCGCCAGATATCTCAGGATGCCTATGCAAATAAAAAAAAAATCCCAAATCTGAAGTACCTCTAGCCCCAAACATTTCAAATAAAGGCTCTTCAACCCGTTATCAATGGAAATGGAACAAGGGCCCTAAAACAAAATGTTAACAATGTTCTGTTTGATAAGCTTTGGTGGTAAATATTTGATGTTTTGCCATTATTCTTCAAACTGCATATACACTTAATGTATAATGTGTTCATATCTTTTAAAAAATGTCTGCACACATGAAGTCCCCATGACATGTGCCTTCCGAGTTTACAGTTAGCCTCATCTTCCAGGTGTGGCACAGTCACCATGGCCACTCCTGGTTCAGCTGCCATGAACTTGCTTACCACACTCTGGAGGGTGCGTCCCCGCCCTCAAGGAGCTCCTGGTTGAATAGGAGACAGAAGAGTTAACAGACAACTACGAGTGAGGCCACAGTGAGGAGGCCGAGAGGGCACCCAGCCCGGGAGTGAGGAGCCAGAGAAGTCTTTGTGGACCCCTAACGCTGGAACAGGAGTTTCCCAGGAAAGAAGCTCAGTCTGGCTGGGGGTATGGGAAGAGGCAGAGGTAGAGAGACAGACAGACAGATAGAGAAATAGAGACAGAGAAGCAGAACTTAGATCATGGAGGACCTTAATGTCTAAATAAGGATTCACCTATGGCAGTGGAGAGCCAGCTATAGATATTAAAAGGAAACAAATACATGCATACTGATTAATAAATGCTGGTCTATATTATTACCATCTCATCTAAAATACAGGGGTTGGATTCAATGATCACTAGGATCCCTTCCAGTTGTGACATTCTAAGGGTCTTAAGTTTGCACTATGATTCGGGTCGAAGTCTCTCGATTTCTGCCCCACTCAGCAGCAGCAGAGGTTGCTTAGAGCAGAATAATGGAATCAACAGTGCACGTGGTCTCCTGCCCTCGCTCGATGGATGAACACCTTCCATTACAGGAGGGTGAGCCTGCGTCCTGCGTGACCAGCCTCGCTCCGATCCATCCATCAGCCGATTAACGGTGGCTGAAAGCCACTTATCGGGAGGGCTCCTGCCCTTATCACTGTCACTGGCTGCAAATAAACATCGACTTTATGCCGAGTTTCCATATTTAACAACGTTTAAGTAACTGCTGATACTTTCATTACATGACATTTGCACTTCAGAATTTAAAATTAGACACATGCACAAGGCTTTGCTGCCAGATAGGAGAGCCCAGGTTGCATGGGGGCCTTCCTGCCGTTTGTTTTCAAAGAAAGAAGACTTCAAAGTGAATTCTGCACAACATGAGAATTTCTTGTACTCTAAAAACAGCACCAACAAGGAACAGATTAGGACAATGTGGTCTTATCTTTATTTTAAAAGGTCACTGCCTTGTGTAAAAACTGTAACACATCAATAATGGATGAGATGTATAAATGATATATCAAAGTCAAAACTTCAGTCCTCTGAAGAGCAGAGAGATCTTTTCTTATTTCACAGTAAAAAAGCTTCATATCACATAAATTCATTACTCTATGAAAAATAATGTTGTTCTGGACTGAGCATTAATTAACAAGCACATATTACTGGCTCACGTAGGATGACTATAAACTCTGGGCTTCCAGGCTTTAAAAAATGAGGATGGATTTATCCCTTTGCAAAGGAAACACTTGAATATGATTGGGGGGTGTAAAAATGAGGTGCTGATGCTCATTATGTGATAATATACATGTCTTTCCCCTCCACCATTTTTCTTATGTTCCCTTTTTCATTCTCATTGTCTTGAAAACTTTTCATCTTCATCTCTTAACATAGTATAAGACTCTTACTTCTTCAAGAGTCCAGAATAGAGGAGGTGCTCAGCAAATGTGGTTTACATGAATAAAACAATGAACAGTCATTGCTTAATGTCTTTTGAATGCTTGCAATGTGCCAAACAATGCCCTAAATACTCTATGTGCATTATATCACTTAATCATCATTAAGAGCCATGGCCTGGGTATTATTAATGTTCCCATTTGCAAATTAAATAAACTGAGTCCTAGAGAGTTCAAATAATTTGGTTGTGGCTATGTGGCTAGTGGTGCTAACAAGTGATGTATCTAGATCAGAATCTGGTTTTGTTTGAGCCCAGCCACAATAGGATAATGGATGAATTAATAAATTTGGCTCTTTTGGCCTAATGAAATATTGACTTGAGGGAATAGAGTTCCTACAAATAAGAGGCACTAGAAGATCTTTTACCATCATGTAAAAAGTATAGTACAATTATAATGCTCCTTCAAAAGTCATTTATTTGGAGCCTGTTATGGTGGCCCCCACCTGTAATCCCAGTACCTGGGAGGCTGAGACAAGAGGATCAAGGTTTGAACTCAGCCTCAGTAACTTAGTGAGGCTCTCAACAACTTAGCAAGGACTTGTTTCCAAATTAAAAAAAAAAAATAATAGGGCTGGGGGTGTAGCTCAGAGGTAGAATGCCCCTAGGTTCAATCCCTAGCAACACACACACACACACACACACACACACACACGTTATTTATTTATTTATTTAACACCTAGTATGTGCTACAAAAAGTGCTAATCTGCCATGCCAGTAACATACTAGCCACTAGCCACACATGGCTATTTCAATTTCAATTCACTAAAAATAAAAAAACAAAAAGTTCACTTCCTCGCTGCATTAGACACATTTTGAATGTTCAGTGACCGCTGTTGCTGGTGTCTACGATGTTGGACAGCACAGACATAGAACATTTCCATCATCATGCTGGACGGATCACATGCAAAACTCGCCCCCAGGAGTTCACTGTCTGCTGAGGCACAGCATGCCATTTGCACTTCAGAATTTAATATTCATAGCTCTGTCATCTAGTAGGATTATGTGGGCAGAAAGAAGAGGTTCCAAATCCAACTTAGAGGAACACAAACGGGCTACAGGATTGGGAAAATATAAATGAGAAGGCCCCACAGAAGAACAGCTGCCTCCTCTAAATCATTTTTAAGCTATTTTTTAATTTGGTGCACTGTAAATTTCACATCATATCGGGGTAGAGAGTATCAGACAGATGCACGCACACAGTTCTCGGTGCCCTCCCTACCGGGTCCCTCGTCCTCCCCACGCATGTCTTTGATATTGGAATTGGTAGTTTTGTGTACGTCCGTAGCATTATTTCTACTATTACACTCTTCATGACTTTACCTCCAGTCCCTGATCCCCCTTGGTCACTCCCCAGGAGTCTGCTCGGCCATCTGATTTTGCCCTTATATCTGAAAAGCTCTCTAGCTTCCACATATAAGAGAAAACATACATCTACACATCTTTTGAGACTGGCTGTACTTGCTTATGATATTATCATAAAAAACACAAATAATAATAAATGCTGGCGAGGTTGTGGGGAAATACGAACCCTATTACACTGTTTGTGGGACTGCAAACTAGTACAGCTGCTAGGGAGATCTGTGTAGAGGTTTCTCAGAAGACTGGGAATTCAGGGATAGCACTCCTGAGCATCTTGCCTCCTCTAAATCTTGAAGGAAGAGAAAGAAATTGACCCACAGTAAAAGGCAGAGCCTCAGATGGGGGGCAGGGTCCAAACAAGGGGAACAGGAAATTGAGGGGCCCAAAGCCCAGAGGAAGCAGGGAATGGCAGGGGAAAGCCAGATCATTTGGAATTAAGAAATCACAGAGGGAGGAAGCAAGGAAGAGGACCTGGGATGCCAGGAAAAGACAGGATAGTGCCTGGGGCATGCTCGGACTTAGGAACAGCCACCAACAGGAACATCATGCTTTATGCCAAAGAAGATGGTGTGAATAAGGGGTCCAGAGAGTTTTATTCCAGACTTCAGATCAAGTAAGCTGTAGACCCTTTGCTGGGGATAGCCTGGGCTACTCCCTAATGTAACACCTAGAATAGCTTGAAATAATGAATCCTAAGGTGATAAACTGAGTCCTCAGACCTGATCCCCATTCTCAAAAAGAAATTTTGCTTTTATTTGTTGTAAATGGAATTAGCATTAAGTGAAAACCAGGAACCAGCTGGAGCCTTGCTGGAGACCCTGGGAGGGCGAGCCTTTAGGTGGAAGTACAGCATTTGGTTGAGATAACAATCTTGGGAAACAATGATCCCCATTCACTATTTTTTTTTTCATACTAACATTTTGGTATGTCATGGAAGCAGTTTTACAATTTGGAAAGGGACTTTAGGCAATTTTATCTGTATTTCAGTAATTTTAAAGAGGTGTTTCTACTTGGTTGATTTTTTAAATTTTAAGAGGCCTTTCTGCCAGCTACTCCTGCTCTTAATGGTTATAATACTGAAAAGAAGGAAATAAGCTAAGGAAGCAACTGTAGCAGATTTAATGATAAATTATAATAGGCTACAAATAGCATGCATTATAGAGTTCAAAAAAGTAAATAAGCACAGGGAAATACAAATTTCTGACAAATGTGAGGGGTTTTTTTTTTTTCCAGCAAAATCCAAACTGTTTTATTCAAGATTTAACTTATGAACATTTTTTAAAATATCATCTATGCATACAAATACATGCTTTCTCTCATTAGAAATTGAAAATAGCCGGGCGTGGTGGCACACGCTTGTAATCCCAGCATTCAGGAGGCTGAGACGGGAGGATCTGGGTTTGCGGCCAGCCTCAGCTACCTAGTGAGGCACTCCACAACTTAGTGAGACCCGGTTTCAAAATAAAGAATAAAAAATAGGGCTGGGGGTATAGCTCGGAGATAGAATGCCCCTGAGTTCAATCCCCAGTACCACAAAAAAAAAAAAAAAAAGAAATCGAAAATAATTTATTAAATCTAATTGCTTCAATTTCTCTTCAGTGGCATAAAATTCAGTCAAATTAATTACTCAGTTTACCTTTCGTGAACTGTTTATTTTCTATTTTCTTTCCTGTTAACTCTTAATTGCCTTCAATTTGACCTCTCCAAGATTGGAGTTCAAAGGTGAGAAAGACCAATAAAGGAGTTCCAAAGTTTTCTTGATTTATGTTTTCCAGGGCTGGTGTTGCACTTTCTGGCCTTGGAAGTGAAATCTGATTTTCTTTTTTTTTCTTTTTTAATTGGTGCATTGTAATCATACATCTTTGTTAGGTACAAGCTGGTACAGGTATACATGCACACATCTCTCATTTAACCCTTCCCCAATTCCTGCCCCACTCCCTCGCTCTCCCTCCTTCTCAAGTTCAGTTTAGTGATTGACTTTGATATGTTTGTGAAAGTACATCATGTACATTAGGGTGCCCCCCATCACCTTCAGTTAAGTCACCTTCTTTGTTCATCTAAGGTTTCTTCTTCTTTGTCTAGAGTCCCTCTTATGTCCCACTTTCTCCCTAGCTTCCACATATTAGGGAGAACATACGATTTTTTTACTTTTTGTGACTGACTAATCTCACTTAGCATAATGTTTTCCAGTTCCACCCATTTCCCTGTAAATGACATGATTTTGTTCTTCTTTATGGCTGAGTAAAATTCCATTGTGTACATATCCCATAGTTTTGTAATCCATTCATCTGCTGATGGACATCTTGGCTGCTTCCATATTTTGACAATTGTGAACGGTGCAGGTATAAACATAAATACACATGCACTGGTCTGATAGTTTGGTTGTAAGTTTTAAGATATATGAAAATATATTCAAACGAGCAAAGCAGACATTGACATGAAATTAAAATAAATTGGAAATGAACAAAAGCCACAAACATTTGAAATTTCTAGATCTTTTTGCATTATTCCTTTAATAATTTATTACTTAACATTTATTATGTCAAAATCACATGAACATTATAAAAATCAGAATATAATATTAAAAATATAGTTAAAACATCTGTTTTGCCCAGACATCCTTCATTGTTAATTCCATCATGTTTACCTATCCAGATACACTTCTTTTTCTTTTCTTTTTTTTAAAATGGTGCTAGGGATTGAACCCAGAGGCATTCTACCTCCAAGCTACCACTAGCTCCATTTATTTATTTATTTATTTATTTATCTATCTATCTATCTATCTATCTATCTATCTGTTCTGGGGGGAAACAGAGCCTTACTAAGTTGCTGAGGCTGGCTTTGAACCTGTGATCCTCCAGTCTCAGCCTCCCAAATACTGGGATTACAGATGTGTGCCACCACATTCAGTCCAGATACACTTCTCTATATTTTTACTTACATGTTCTGTTTTAGTCAGATATTTCTAACATTTATTACCCATAGTAACCTATTTACCTAATCCTCAATTTTAGTACATTTAGGTTGTGCATACAAAGAGTACAAAAATGAGATACAAATATATAAAGCCACATCAATGCTTGCAAAATGTTCCCACTGTACACCAAAATTGTTTATACTAAGTCAGGAAGGTAGTAAATCCAAGGTCTGCGGAAACCATTTTCACCGTGATCATTAGTTCAGCTGAATGGTCGTCTTAATCCTCGTTTTGACCAAGTTTTTTTTTTTTTTTTTCTATTAGGTTGCTTGATATATCTTAATGTAACTGTTAGCTTAGAATAAAACCAGTCATAAAGCTGAACCCTGGTGAAACTGCTCTCCTTCCTCAACACAAGCTGCTATCTGACTGAGGAGAAATAAAGTGACCATCACACAAAATTGGCACCAAGATAGTTTGCCTTTAACAAGCAAGAGCTTTATTTCTCATCCAACCCAGTAAACCCAGGAAAGAGTGAATAATCTCAAGAAACTCCAGTTCTTAAAATTCTTTTTTTTTTTTTTTTTTTTTTTTTGCGGTACTGGGGATTGAACTCAGGGGCATTCTACCTCCGAGCTATACCCCCAGCCCTATTTTTTATTCTTTATTTTGAAACCGAGTCTCACTAAGTTGCGGAGTGCCTCACTAGGTAGCTGAGGCTGGCCGCGAACCGGGATCCTCCGGTCTCAGCCTCCCAAATGCTAGGATTACAAGCGTGCACCACCACGCCCGGATTAAAATTCTTAAAATTGGAAATATGATCATTAAATAGCTGAGTGCTTCTAATTTGGTTGGATTATAGGATAAAAGTAGGAGGTTAGTGAGAGTATATTTTATGCCACTAATTGAACAGGACTTTGGGGACACCAGGGATCACAAATATGTAATGTCTACACTGATGCTCCATTTTCCTTGCCCTGTGCAGACATTATCAATGGATCATGGCACTCATTCTCCCTAGTTCTGTTCTTATGTCATTCTCCTGTTTGTTAGCTCCCCTTCTAACCACCCTGGCTTTCTTTCTCTCTCTCCCTTAATGCCAAGATTATTTCTGCCCTGGGATCTTTGTGCTAACTCCCTTCCCTGCCTTGAGCACCTTCCTTCAGGTCTTTGACACAGCAGCTGTCTTCTCAGTGTTCACCTCTTAGGCAAAATGTCTCCCTAGCTAACGATTCTCCCTACTTCTAGTCATTTAGTATAGGTCTTTCCATTTTATTTCCTTAATAGCAAGTATCACTGTCTGAAGTTATATTATTTATGTATGTGTTTGCTTACTAATTTTTCTGTCTCTCTCCACTAGGATTCAAGCTCCTCATCAGCAAGAAATAGCTGTCTATTCACAGCTCTGACCCTGTCTATAGGACTTACTAACCATACATGAAACAGGTGAATTCAGCACTTGCTATAGTAATTAAAGTGATCATCCAAGATAATAATGACAGGAACAATAATAGTAATCGGAGTGGTACAAGTGGCAGGTCACATTTAAGGAGACCTCCTTACATGACATGCCCTAGGCTGAGCACTTTAAATGCAGTCTATGAGATAGGCCTTTCAGAAATGCCTTTTATAGGAGAAAACATTAAGATTAAAGGAAGGGACTCTTCTGGGTACACAGCAACTCTGTGGGAACCGGGAATCAAACACAACCTCCACATGTCATGGCCTCCTCTTTGCCTTTCCTGACTCTTCCTCTCAGATTACAAGGTCAATAAAATGAAGCCTAGGAGACAAAACAAACTGTCCAGGATCACACATGCTAGTGTGTGCCAGGGAAGGGTTTCACATTCAAGTTCCACATTTTCACACTCCACATCCAGGATGCGTTGACTTGTTACTTTGCTAACATTTGGAGGCATCTTGTCTTGAATGATTTGCCTTGGCTTGGCTTGAGAACACTTAGAACAGTGCCTGGCACATAACTCAATCAATATTTGCTGAATGAATGAACGCTCATTCATTAATTTCAGTCTTTTTGGTCAGTGTTCCACGGTCATATGCTATGAGGAGATATTTCTCACTAAAATTTATTGATATTCAGGTAAAATTGCAAACAACTATTGTTGAAATAGAAGCACAAATGACTACTCTCTATTTTAAAAAGATTTAAACATGGGTAATAGCAAGGATCCTGGTGTGGGAAATTAGGTTATGCAAATACCTTCAGAGGCTGCATAGAAGCTCTCTTCGTTTGAGGGAATTATTAGGATTCAAACCTATTTTCTTTTGTATGTTTTATTTTACATTTCTGCAGTATTTAAGTTGAGTGTTCCATCCAGACAATCTTCAGTACCAACATAACAGCCAAATGAAAGCTGGTGAAGAAGGTATGTTTTGTTTGTTTCTTCTTTTTTTAATAGTGAAGCTTAAATACCTGAGGAAATTATAGCCCAGCCAGCCAGAGCGTCAATGAGCCATTCCAATTGTAAATAAACACATGCATGACCTACGGACAGCCTGGGCACATTGGAGATGTTTCAGGTAACTCATTAGATCCCTCAAAAGATTAGACCAGAAGGCAAGATGGGATAGAAATCATCGGTGTATCCCCAGCACCTAGAACATCAACAGCTCGGTAAATGTGGAATTAATTCATGGTAGATGTTGAAATAAATATCTCTATGGTTTTTTGGAACAGCCAAATTAGGAAATTTTCCTGATGTGATTCCCATATGGGAATGAGGGCTCAACTCATTTTTTTTATTCAAAGAAATAATACCTCGTTTGAGATTCATCCTAGAGGAAGATCTCCAGGAACACACTAAAAGAGGAGTGCTTTTTAATGGGCCAGATGTCCTTGTTTGGCTGATGTTCATACCCTCTTCCTCAGGTAACATCTGCCTCATTCCCCATGGGTGGGCTCTCACTCTCCCATTCTCAGTCTACCTTGGCTTAGATGAGATGTTCCTTGTCTAGCTCTATGGGAAAGCATGTAACTCAGTAGTAGCCAAACACCGCATAATATCCTTATGGCCACAGTCACATGACTCAACTGAGACCAATCAAAGCCAATGAGTATAGATCCTAGAATGTTGCTGAAACATGTGGTGGAAAAAAAGTGCCTACACTCAAGTTGCTGGGAGGAGAGTAAAAATGGAGATTCAGCTGGCAGAGAATAAAACAAAGCCAGCAGTGAGAAGAAAACCCAAAGCCCTGGATCTAGTCATGCCTGGATGTGTATCCACCTCTGGAGTTTCATTAGATGAGCCCATAAATGGTTTTTGGCTTTTGCCTAAGTGTGTCTAGCTTAGGGTTTTAATATTATTTATACATACTGCTCAAATAAATCCTGTTAGGTAGATGAGAATATTTTATATACTACTTCAAAAGCTTCATACTGAAAAGTCAGCTTGACAAACCTCTATCTTTCAGTGCCTTAACAGATACATCAATATAGGAAAAGAAAAGTCTTAGAAACATAGAATAGTTGTGCCAGAAGGGGCCATGGAAGCCATCGAATTCACCTCTTTTACGAACATAGTAATTTCTCCTTTGTGTTATTAAGAGCTATGAAATGTTAGCTGGACAAAATGGTTCATGCCTATGATTCCAGCTACTCAAGAGGCTGAAGAAGGAGGATGGCAACCCAGTCAACTTAGAAAAACTCTGTCTCAACACAGAATTTTAAGAAGGCTGGGAATGTAGCTCAGTTGGTAGAGCACTTGTCTAACATGTGTGAGGCCCTGATTCAATACCCAGCATCACACACACACACACACACACACACACACACACACACACACACACAGAGCTATAAAAATATATATCCCTTCTGACCCAATAATTCCATTTTTTCTTGGACTCTTCCCTAAGGAAATAACCTCAAATAATAAAAAGCTGTATATGTACAGGTTTTTTATAACATTATAATAGAAATCAGAAACAACGCAAGTGTCTGATAACATGGAAATAATTGGGTGAATTTTACCCCCAAAATATTATATAGTTACCAAAATTACATTTATTAAAAGTTTTCAATAGCATATTTATGCAAGAATGCTAACTAAAAATGAGCAGGAGCAAATTTTATGTATTGTGTAATCATGCTATGTTAAAAAAATGAGAAGAAGTATTTCCAAATGCTTATTTTTAGGTTATCTTTAGGTGGTGAAATGATGGATAATTTTCTTCTTTCTACTTATTTGTAGAGTCTAAATTTTCTGTAATTAACACATTATTTTATAGAGGAAAGTATGTTATTAAACTTTTAAAATAACTCTCTCTACCAGCTCCTGATGGAAGTCAGCCAGCCTCAACTTGCCTATGTCAGGCCTGCCTCCTTCAGACTGTGAGAGCTAGTGCCCGCACACAGAGGACCAGAGGTCCAGCCACGAATTCTCTCATAGCTGAATTGCAGGCATGTAACAGTCACCCATTCTGTAAGTGTAAGATGAGAAGGCACCAGAAGCTCTTCCCTCTGGTCTGCTTTTACTCCACAGGGGTTTAGTAATAACTGCTGTTATTGGGGATATCATTTCATTATTAGCCTATTAATGGGGAGCACTCCAGGCAAAGCCTGTAATGCACATCCCTCAAACGATGCTTTTTGGCTACGTCTGTTCTCCAAGGCACAAACAGAGATCTCCTGGGGGCAGAAGTGAAGTTCCACTCTGCAGAGCTCGAACTCTTCTCGAATAAGCCAGTAGGCTGAGCCCTGAAGGGACCCAGGATTTGATCTTATCCTTGTCCAAAAGAAGAATTTCAAGCTGGGCGTGGTGGTGCATGCCTGCTGGGTGTAATCCCAGCATTTGGGAGGCTGAGACAGGAGAATCGCAGGTTTGCGGCCAGCCTCAGCTACTTAGTGAGGCACTCTGCAACTTAGTGGGACCCTGTTTCCAAATAAAGAATAAAAAATAGGGCTCGACGCTTGTAATCCCAGCATTCGGGAGGCTGAGACTGGAGGATCCGGGTTCGCGGCCAGCCTCAGCTTCCTAGTGAGGCACTCTACAACTCAGTGAGACCCGGTTTCAAAATAAAAAGAATAAAAAATAGGGCTGAGGGTATAGCTTGGAGGCAGAACGCCCCTGAGTTCAATCCCTAGTACTGCAAAAAAAAAAAAAAAAAAAAAAAAAAAAGAAGAAGAAGAAGGATTTCAGAAAGATGAACAGAATAGGCCAGAGAAGAAGCTAGGGCACACACTGATGGAATCAACAGGGGACTGGCTACATCTGGCATTTGTTGATTTGGGCACAAAAAATGGTTCTGGAATCATGAACCCCACTCAGGGTCCTGGGAAAACACAGCTCTTTTTCCAAATGCCAAGCTGCTCTGAGCCCATTGGAAAGCCATTTGGACTGCCCTTTTGCTTCTTGACCAATGAATATAAGGCACATTCTGGATCCCACTGTTAGAATAATATATTGAATAGACACGATGTGACAATTCTTATGGAATTATCTAGATGGGGGTCTATAAGGGAAATATATTATATATAATTATAATTAATAACTATATTATAAATATACAACTATACATAATTATATGTAATATATTTATTCTAGAGAAGAACACATACCAGGGAGGATTTACTTCTTCATACTCTTGCACTTACCTTTGACAAAATGGAAAAGCAGCAGGTTCTGCATGAAATTTGAATTAGGCAGAGCCTGTCTCTGAGTTTCAGAGGCTCCTTACTGAACCTTCTTTGGTCTCTCCTCTTTTAGTCAAAGTTGATATTAAAAATAAACCAGAGCTGGGCGTGGTGGTGCACACTTGTAATCCCAGCATTTGGGAGGCTGAGACCAGAGGATCTGGGTTTGCGGCCAGCCTCACCTACCTAGTAAAGCACTCCACAACTTAGTGAAACCCTGTTTCAAAATAAAGAATAAAAAAATAGGGCTGGGGGTATAGCTCGGAGGTAGAATGCCCCTGAGTTCAATCCCTAGTACCGCAAGTAAATAAATAAATAAACAAACAAACAAACCGGGCATGGTGGTGCATGCCTGTAATCCCAGTACTTGGGAGGCAGAGACAGGAGGATGGAAAGTTCATAACCAGCCTCAGCAACTTACACAAACCCTCAGCAACTTAGCAACGTCCTCTTTCAAAGATAAAAAATAAAAGCTGCATGATGACACACACCTGTAATCTTAAACGTGAAAGGCTAATACAGCCTCAAGGCCAGCCTTAGCAACTTAGTGAGACCCTGTTTCAAAATAAAAAATAAAATCAGGTTGGGAGTGTAGTTCAGGGTAGAGTATCCTTGGGTTCAATCCCAGAACCACATACAAAAATAAATACATAAATAAAAAGGGCTGGTGGTGTACCTCAGAGGTAGAATGCCTCTGGGTTCAATCCAAGGTATAAAAAAAAAAGACTAATATCAGCCACATCAACTTCAGAAGGGCTTTACCACTCGGTTATCTATATACATTTAGTGACTGAAATGTCTGTAGCAAACAAGGGCAGCTGAATCCACAACAGAAGAACGATCATTAAACATTAACCATGAAGCAGCCCATGCAAAGGATTCTGTACCTACCCAGGGGTCATACCCACCCTCTGAAATAAGTGTTATTAACCATCGGCTCCCCACCTATTGTACATACAAAGAAATTAGAGCTTAGAGGTTTAACCAAACTGCCTGAGGTCACACAGTTTGAAAACTAAGACAATGAAAACTTTGCTCCCAAAGCCCATGCCCCTCATTACTTCTGGAAACACAGAACCTAATGACTCTAAACACACACTTCAAAACTAAACCACAAGTCCAAAAGAGACACAGCACATGCAATCCCCACAGGACTCTCTGTTCCAGCCAGTATTCAAAACTTCTAGTTTCAGTCCAGCTTTTCAACCAGGAGCAAATGGTATTAGACCCTGGCAACAAGATTATCAGATCCCAGCTATCAGACAGAAGAATTGTTTGGGGACTAGGCGGCTGCTGGGTGAACCTGAGTTCTGTCACTCCATAGGTGGGTACTCATGCCACTTTTGTAGGGAGCCAAGGAGGGGTTGCGGGATATCAGCAAAAGACGAGTGGTGGCCCCAGGGAGAAGTAGGGTGGGATAAAGAATGGACCATCTCCATGTCTGGCATTTGCAGCTCCGGCAAACATGCCTTCCAGGGGATTCTTTGCAGATTCCAGTGCCCAGTTTCTACCCTGGTAGCAGCAGCTTGTCTTTCTGTAGCCCCAGAGGTGCCACTAGGAGGCCATGAAAAACAGGAGAGCAAGGTACACAGGCCTCCCTCCTTCTACCCTGAATGTGAGCAGAGAATATTCTATGTCTTCTCTTAGCATTTCTGTTCCCCAAAACAGGAGGAGAGTAGTGGAGCACTGAAATTCAAGTCATGAAAGAAGAGCCCCCCTATGAACAAACACACTTTATTCCTTCCAGAGTTCTTCTCCTTTTCCAGGCCCTTATCACACCCCCAGGACTCAGGTAAGAGCAATTGTGACTATGGGCACCTGGGGAGGAGCTGTCCCTGCCCAGGCTGCAACCGCTATCCCTCCTAAAAATGCTCTAGGGATACATTTGGCAAGAGAGAGGTCTTGGATCCTGGGGTGCAAGAAAGCAAGAAACGGCCCTGAAGCTCTGCGCAGCCTCCACCAGTGTCTCATCTCAGAAAAAATAATAATGCAAACATTCACCCATTAGAGGAAAAACCCTTCCCGCCACCCTCCCTACCATTAACGACATTGGCAGTCCTATTAAAATACAAGTCTGATTTGTGTTTAATGGTCTTGAAAGGAAAGTAATTGCTTGAGTATTACCATTCAGATGTTCTCAGAAGCGCAGGTAATACTTACAATCAGATTGTCCTTTTCAAGGGGCTGGGCAGGCAGCGCGCCCCAGGCCATTGGAGGCTCAGGCTGGGGAGAAGTGAGCTCGCAATTGGCTTAGGGATCTTGAAGCTCAGCGTTTATTTTCCTCTTTCTATTTTTCAATGTCAAAAAACTCCTGAGTAATGAGCCTACTTCTTTTTTAAGGAAAATGTTGAGAGGAACAGTCTCATGGTCCCTGTTAGAGTGAAACCAAATTTTTCTTTGGGAAAAAGAGCAGAAGGTGTTTGTGTTGACTCAGCATTTCAGGAATTCAGGGAGGGCAGACCATATCGTTCCTGAGAGAAGAGTGAACCAAATTAAGATGCAAGAATAAGGGAGAAACCTGGCATGCTGGCACATGCCTGTAATCCCAGTACTTGGGAGGCTGAGACAGGAGGATCACAGGTTCAAGGATAGCCTCAGCAATGTAGTAAGACTTTCAAAAACCCAATGTGACCCTGCTTAAAAACAAACAAAAAAAAAAACAATAAATAAAATCAGGCTAGGATGTAGCTCGAAGGTAGAATACCCCTGATACAAAACAAACCAAAACAAAAAATGAATAAGGGAGAGATCAAATGGAGTTGTAACCCCAAAAGATGAATCTAAATGTAAGCCACACTGTGTGGCAATGTCAATTTTCCTATCTACCAGCAGCTCCAAGCCTCAGTTTATGGATTTCTGAAGCCAGCTCCACTGTTACAGGAAATACACAGTATAATGCACAAAAAATGCACAGTGGCATGCAGTATTAAGGGCACAAATTATAGAGACCGGCCCAGGTTCAAATCCCAGTTTGGCCATTAGTAGTTGTATGACCCTGGGAGAATATAGTCTAAATTCTGAGTGTCAGTATCACTGTGTGAAAAGTGGAAATGGTAAAAAAAAAAAAAAAGAAAGAAAGAAAACTCATTGTATGGGGTAATCATAGGTATCCAAAGAGATAAGAGATTCTGGAAGTAAAGGGTAGGTGCACAAGCAATGACCTTGGTTATTATTGATGTTAGAAAAAGTGGACGAGGCTCTGATTACCTTTTGTCTCCAGCTTTACATAATCGCTCCTCTGATACTTGTGTGTCTTGCACAGTCAGCATTAGTAGCACCTTGGTCTTCTGCTCTCTTGGTTCTGGGTACTCTTGCATCTGGGAGGAGGTAGGAACCACAGACACTCTGCCCACTTTACAAAGAGCCTGCTGAGGACCTTGCCAAGGCCAGGTCTCTCAGACAGACATCAGACAAGACTAGGTTTGGGCTAGTTTGGTGCTTCCTCTCACAGATCACACAGACTTCCCACGTCTGCCATTTACAGACTAATCCAGTCCAAATCATCCTTCTGAGCTAAAAGTCTGGGACAGGAGACCACGGATAGTGAGCCACCATAGTGAGAATGGGAAAATTAGTTTCTTCTAAACAAGTAAGACAAAGACATGTGACAAAGGAAAAACATCTCATCTAAACCCCAGATCACAGGGACTGAAAAATGGCAGGTGATGAGGCTGCCTACAGCATGGCATGCACTGCTTGTATCCTGTGAGAACTTCCCCAATTCCCCTTCCAAAGAGATTCACTCCTTTTCGCTGAACAGCTGCAAATTATAAATGCCTCCCTCTCTCACCATCTCCATAAAACTCTTAAAATTCTGATCTGTGGGTTATGGTCACCTCACATTAAACCTGGAACTTTTATTCATAACCTTTCCTAACCCTGGAAATGCAGCATGAGCATGAGCCATCATACTTTATTGCCCAAGGAGACCTTGGGAATGGTCAAGTCCCATCAGGTCATCTTTCAGCCCCTAAAATTTAGGAAGAATATTTATTTAAAAGAATGATGAAATTAGCTGGGCGTGGAAGTGCATACCTATAATTCCAGCACTTGGGAGGCTGAGACAGAAGAATTGCAGGTTGAGGCCAGCCTCAGCAACCTAGTGAGACTGTCAGCAACTTAGCAAGACCCTGTTTCAAAATAAAAAAGGATTGAAGGTGTAGGTCAGAGGTAGGATGCCCCTGGGTTTAAACCTCGGTACTAAAAACAAAACAAACAAAAAAGAATATTAAGATTACAAAAGCAGTAACAAAGAGATAAATAAAAGGACACATAGCATCCAGATACTTGAGTTCAAGGCCTTGACTGAATCCCTTTTCCTCACTGTACCTCAACAACTCCAGTCATAAAATGAGAGGGTTGGCCTCTGATCCCTAAAGAACCTCCCAGCAGGAGGGTCTCAGACAGCATTGTCACTGCTATGATCCAAAATTACTGACCATAACACTAGAGAAAGAAAGATTTATTTGCTTAGTTTTTTGGAGATTCCAGGTTCAGTCCACATGAGGCCAGGGTTACTGATCTCAGGGCATGGTGATGGGAAGCAGAGAGAGGAAGAGAGCAGGAGCTGTACGCTGTACGCTCGTGTCACAGAAGCTGCAAACAAGAGAGTGAGCAGGGGGAGGAGGAGCCAATATATCACCCTTAAGGCCACACCCCCAGGGTCCCCTCCTTAGCAACCAAGCTCCACTTCCAACATTGCTACCTTGTTTCTGTGAGGGCTAGAGGAACATTCCAAATCCAACCCATTACCATCAGGATCTTGAATTTCCGAAAAGCACAAGGGACCTATGAGAAGGCAGTGCGCTCATTTGCTAGCATAGCTCTACAAGAGTGGAGAATGCATTTGACTTTTTATAGCGCTGACCTAGTATCTGAAAAAATAGCATTACTTTAACATAATAACAATAGTAACCCATAGTATAGGAAACCACTGTCCTATAGAATATAGTACTATCGTATAGAATAGTACTCCATCAATAGTAATAAGAAACTGTCATGGAACACTTGTAGATGCCATGCTATGAGCTGCACATGCAGTCTCTTATCATCACAACAGTCTTATGAGTAGGTACTAGTACTACTCCCATTCTCCAGATAAGAGTACTGAAGCAGCCAGGCATGGTGGTGCATGCTTGTAGTCCCAGTACTTGGGAGGCTGAGACAGGAGGATTGCAGGTTCGTTCGAGGACAGCCTCAGCAAACAGTGAGATTCTCAGCAACCTAGCAAGACCCTGTTTCAAAATAAAAATAAAATAGGGCTGAGGGTATATCTTGGAGGTAGAATGCCCCCTGGGTTCCATTCTCAGTGCCACAAAAATAAATGAATAAACAAAAAAAGAGTACTGAGGCTTAGGGAGTTTGCCCAAAGGTACAGTGTAAGTAAACAATGGAGCTGGGATTGGAAGCCAGCTAGTGTAAATAAAAGACCCCTGCTTCTGATCACAACTATTTATGGGAGGAAGGATGAGAAGGAAGGAGCCATGTTTGCTTTGGTTACAGGAGTGACTCAAAGTCAGCAGAAGAAATTCAGGAGAAGGCCTTGCACTGTCTCCTGAGCTGCCAGTCTCCCAAAATTCAATGCTGCTTCTTTAATTTGCTGTGCTTCCAGACCTCAGGTGACTTCTTTGACACCTCTGGCCCCACAGACAGGTGCTTAGTTCCCTTCTAATCCCCACACTGAGCTCTGGCCAGCTGCACTGGCTGCTTCCAAGGCAGTGGGTTGCTCAATTAAACCCAAGGGTTTGTGCCAGGGGAGCCATCATTTGGGATAGTGTCTAGGAAAGGTCCTTGGGGAGGAGCCACTGATACTCCCTGACACTCTTGTCACTAACAAGAGTATTTGGGTTATGCTTGGAAAAAGAATTTTCAGGGCTAGTGAGCGGAAGCTGGTGTGGCATGATACAAACCTCTGTAGCCTGGGAGCCAGGAGATCCTTGTCCTATCACACCTCTGACCCAGCTTTCCCACGGAGACCTAAGCACGCTGCTTCATCCTCAAGTCCAGTGACTTCTCATGTCTCTCCTTGCTCTGAAATGTTCCATTACGGCTCATGAGTCCAAATATCCCCACAGCAAACTTAAGACAAGGGCTCCATCTGTAGCCCAGAGAACGTACCAGAAAGCTCTGGACCTTTAACCTGAACTTTCCATAATTCAGTACAAAAAACAAGCCAAGAGTTGTGTTGTCACAGCAGTCAGGGACAATGACATTTCCCCTTTTCTGTTCAAAAAGTTGTTCAGCCTAAAGAGTACTGGAACATTGTTTCATTCCTCTTTCTACCATGGAGGGATCTTGGGGAGGAAGCAGGGTTTGGGGGTTTGGAGAGGCACCAGCTACAGGGGCTCACAGCCTGAGCAGTTGCAAAAGGCTCTCCCACCCCCACTTCGTCTTACCCTGTTTGCCTCCTGTGTTTTATCTCTTTTTCATATCTTTACAGGAACTTGTTGCTGCCTCCAAATGAAACAAACTCTTGCAAATGGGAATGGTACTTGATTGGATCAGAACATACTCTCAACTACTGTTTAAATTAGACTATTGTTCTGATGCTGCTCCTAAAGCAATACCAGCAAAGGTTCTGACAACCACACACCAGCCAGAACCATCACCACCTAACCTGGCAGCCCAGCTACTTCCTTTCCCCCACAATTAATCCTCACCCAAATTAGAGTAGTCCTCAAAATATTCTCTTTCTACACCAGTGACCAATTATTTCTAAGGAGCTGTCTTTGGAACTCATTTTCCATTCTATTATTTCCCTGACTGGTTGCTTACCTGATTGTGTTCCCTGAAAAATCACCTTTGTGCTCTGAGGAGTTCAGTGCACATTTCTCCCCACCAGGACTTTTAACCAGTTCCTTTAGAGCCTAATCTCAATGCTCTGAGCCTTTTTTGTTTATTTCCTTCTCCAAACTGAGCTAGGGCCCAGTGTGGGGAGTAAGGTCTTCCATTCCCTAGCCATGATGATCCATCAGGTAAGATAGACATAAAATTGTCTCATTGGTATGTTCAGTTCTGGTGTATTTCAATCAACATTCTTACTGCTGTGACCCAGAGTACCTGAGGACCACAACATAGAGGAAGGCAGATTTATTTGCTCTGTGTTCTGGAGATTTACAGTCCATGTTATATCAGCTTCCAAACAGGAGCTGGAGCTGCAGGAACCAAGGCTGCAGGTCCTTAGGGCATCATGACAGACAGCAGAGAGGAGAAGGAGAGAGCTTGTTATCAGCTCATGGTGGCAGGGAAGGAAGAAGAAGCTACAGCAGACTGCCCAGGAAACACTGCCTCTGCCCCTGGCCATGCTTCCAGGGACCCTTCCTTAGTGACCAAGTCCTGCCTCTGACATGGCTGCCATGACTACCACCTGAGGTCTGGAGGACATTCTAAATCCTTGGCGAGTGAACTCCCTTTTTGTGGGAGAATCTAGTATTTGCTGCTCCCTTCTATGGCAAGGTTATTTACTTCCTGTCCAGATGACATTAAGCATGGCTGTGTATGACTTGATTTGGTCAATAGTAGGCAAGTGATAGTGACATAGGTCACAGAAGTTGCCAGAACCATTGTGTAGTTCTGTCATTGCTTCTCTCCCTGCCAGGAAAGCCACACAAGCCATAAGGGAGTCACTTCTTGGATCCTAGATCAAAGACAAATGAAGCAGAGCTTCAGCTCACCCGCTGCAGGAATGTGATGCGAGCAAGAAAGATACCTTTTTGTCATGAGCCACAAGGTATTAGCATTGCTGGCTACTGCAACACAACCTAGAAAAAGCAGACACACCATCCTAAAGGTTCAAGCAATGCTGTTTTGGAAGGTCTGGAACCTTCCAGAACTGTGATTTCTGCTTCCTCCCCAAGAGATGTATCATCTTCTCTAGTACTGTTCATAGAGGTGATTATCATGAAGATTCCCAACTGTTATGGTACCTAACAGTCAACATGCCTGGGACTCTTTACAGCTTCTCAAGGTCTTCATATTTGTATGCAGTCTCATTTTATCCTCACAACTTGGTAAGATATAGTACACAGTTACTCTTATTCTCATCTATACATTAGAGAAGAGGGAACTAAATGATTAAGGTACTTTCTCAAGGTGATTTGGCTCTTCAGTAGGACAACTAAAACTGGTACCCTTCCAGGTCACATCTCCAGTGACCTACTTCCTCCTAGCAGGGTCCACCACTCAGTAGTCCATTCAGCCACCAATGGTTTCATCCACTGATGAGGTTGGAGCCTTCATGATCAATCCTCAAAGGCCTCACCTCTGAGCTCATAAGACTTCAGGGGACATTGCAGATCCAAACAATAGCACTAATTAATTGACATATTAATCAAATTAGAGACCTAGTAGTAAACTAGATGATGAAAGATTTATAAATGAGAAGTACAAGGGTCATTTTGTCAACAGCCTCCATCATTTAGGATTTGGGCTCTGACTTCTTATATTTTGCCTTTACCTCTTCCCTGGCATTTACCTATAATTCAGTAGGCAGGATTCCCTTTACCTGTTTTTATTTTTATTTTAGCACTGGGGATCAAACCTAGGGCCTTATGCATTCTAGTCAAGCACTCTACCACTGAGCTATATATCCCCAGCCCCTCTCTTTATATGTTTGGCTCAAAATTAGTTCAATTTAGAGGACACAGGATAAGAATGAGAGAGCAGACAACAATGGCAATTTTTTTTTTAATGCTAAGACATAAATCTTTAGATCTGTGCCATCATTCCATACAGTAATCAAGGAAGTCTTGCAAAGAAATCCATTTCTCTCTTATTAACTTACTCAGGTAATACTAGCAATAGTGTCTCCTGGCACTCCTGGAATCTTTATTCAGAGCAGTTTTAATGCAAATAAAGTTGTATTCCCATCTTAATTAATAAATTTGAAAGAAATCATAAATTCATATGCCAATAAATGGACTAATCCCTTATCTAGACCAAGAAAATAAGGAGACCTTTTGAGCAGTAGTGTGATGATACAATATTTTATAAAATTAACTGATTAATTTTTCCTAGGTATCTTCTGTTCCACTTTAACCCTCCCCTATGTAAGCAGCCAGATCCCATAACATCTATGTCCTTAAGGTAAGGTTGTTCTAGGCAATAGAAAAAAAAGAGTCAAGTTCTCAGTTTTGGTGTTTCAAAAATCAAAGCTTTTAATTGGCAAAAGTCTGATTTAAGATCTTAAACATAATAATTTAACAATATATCTAGTGGGATATAATCCAAAAGACCAAAAAAAAAAAACCACTAAAGGAAAAAAACTACCTTAAATTGTTTTCTGTAATAATATCACTAGTGGCAGAGCTGGTATTCCAACACTGCTATTCTAGTAGGCATTATAGATTAAAACAAATGAGGAATTACATTGAAGTCCTTAGGGACTAGGAATTTTTGGCATGAAGGAGAAAGATATGTTAGATGCAGTTAAGTAAAAATACTGTAGTCTTGAATTTGAAATCATATGTCAGTAAGAACTTGTGTTGTATTTTATCTTTAGCTCTACTTTTGTCCACTAAAAAGGGTAGAAACCTAAACTAACCCAATAACAACACCTACCCCTGTTGACTAGGTTCATTTCCCAATTAAAAGAGCCAGGGATTCTTAGAGAAACAGCTGCTTCCAGAACAGAGGCAGAAAACGTGCAAGGGAGGCCTGCCAACACTTTATCAAGCCCAACAGTGAAGAAGCTGCTGCATATAGATTACTAAGGTTATGTCAGAAAGACTCAGGGACAGAATTAAAAGGAGACCCCATTGTCCAAAGATGGAACAATATGAGGGTCCATTAAAACTGAAATGGATTTTAACACCTTCCGTTTGTTTAAATCCATGATACCTTTTTAAAAAGAAAAGCTACCTTTGGAGGATGCTAGATAATGATTTTGAAAACTATTGTTTTTATTAAAAAGTTAAGAATTCATCATTTATTCTTTTCCTATTCAAACTGTACTTCTGCAGAAACAAATAGTGATGAGAGAGAAAGAGAGTTTCATTTTAGTTCAGCTAATAAGAAAAAGGAATTATAGAATTAGAAAACCACCATTTCCTAACCTCTGAGTAATGGATATGGGCAGTCCTCACCAACCGCCACTAACTTCATGGAAACAGGGGCTCCTGGGAATAGTGCCTCCTTGAGACCCTGTCTCAAAATAAAAAATGTGAATGGCTGGGGCTGTAGCTCAGGGTAGAATGCTCCTGGGTCCAATCCCTAGTATGAAGATGAGGGCAGTCTATTTAAAAAGGGGGGAAAAACATAATTAAACAGTTTCTCTTATCCCCAGATGAAAGATGCCAAGAGCTAGGGAAGAAAGAGAAGGGCTAGGGAGTGTAGGTCCAGCAGGTATCTGAGTGCGTGCCCTGTGCCTGGGGCCAACTTCCAGCCATGCAATCGGTGGGGTTCGGGGACTGTGCCCATTCTTGAGAAGAACCCAGGAGAGCACCCTGCCTCTGCGTGTCTTTGGGCCAAGTCATTGGCAGGTGTGGACGTGGCCTGAGTAGCCACAGATGTGTCTAGTTTACCTCCTGGGAGAGTTCCCACAGGTCAAGAGCGGCCAAGGTCAAGAGGCCAAGAGCAGCGTAGGGAGAACACAGAACTTCAAACAGCTCCCACAGCCCCAGTGTGGCATGAAGGTGACTGAGAAAGAGCCAAACCAGGAGGGACCTTGAGGTCAAGTGAGAAATTTGCAAAAATTTCCCTCCCCAGGACCAACACACAAAGCCCAGAGGAAACAGAACCTTATAGCAGAGGCTGGGAGACCTATGTGGTGTTGACCAAGGACTGGAAGCCCCAAGTTCAAGCCCATTTCACCTCCCCCGCCCACCCTCAGGAAACCCAGTCTCTGCTTTGAAGGGAAAGGCTCTCAACTGACTGTGACTGTGAGTCTACTTAGCAGAGTGAGAGCACAAAGTGAAAAAAAAAAAAAATTCAGTTCATTTACAGGAAAATGAAGTTTGAAGTTTTGTCTTATATGCATCTCAGTTTGTGCCTGCCTACCCTCCTCCCTCCTTCCTTCTTTCTTTTTTTCTTTCTTTCTCTCTTTCCCCCCCGATACTAGGGATCAAGCCTAGTAGCATTCTATCCCCCAGCCTTTTTTATTTTTTGTTTTGAAATGGGGTCTAGCTAAGTTACTGTGCACAATGGTCTTGAACCTGTCTCAGCCTCCCAAGTACTGCGATTACAGGTGAGCGCCACTGTGCCTGGCTTTTTTCTTCTGTTTTTAAGACAACACATGCTGATCTACCCTGGCATTCTATGCCCATGCCTTTAGTGACAATTATAATGAGAAGAGATCTGAGAGATAAAGGAGATTCAGTATAATGGGAAAAAGGGAGAAGGCCTTTTTATCCTTTGTTAAGTTCCTGGGACTGTGGCCTATGTTTAAATTGCTAGCTATAAAATAAGATACAAAGATTATATGTAACATGACTTGGGTCGGACTAATTATGGTGGTCAACTGCAGTGATTTCTATGTACCATGTATTTATATGAATTTCTTGTGTCAACAAACTATTACCATACCAACCCCACAGAAAGGAGCAGTGGTGTTCAGGAACGAAAGTAGCTTATTTGAGAACCACATAGCATTGGTTGGAAATTCAGCCAGAATGCAAGCAGCCTGACTACAGGATATAGGTTCCTGGCCACCCTGCTGGAGGATCTCCTACGCCTCGGCTTAGCCAAGTTCTGCGTGAGTCCTGAGTTTACTTTTATTAAAAAAAAAAAAAAAAAAAGTTTGTGTCACAAAGACAGGTGCCAGGGGCTACTGCAGAAGGAGGCTCAGGGGACATCGAGGGGCCAGCCAGGGCCAGCCCTGCTCTCGTGGCCCTATTCAGTGTTGAGAGTGGAAAAGCAAATTATACTTGGTTAGTGGACTATTTCAGTCCCTGTCTAAAGAAGCTATGTATGAGAAAGTGGGTCAAAGTTAATTTGCTTTGGATCAAGTATGGAAGGAAGCATAGAACACCTGGTCAGGTTTGGGGTTTGGGTTGTTTCTTTGCACTATCATTTAACACTCAGAATTAATGTGAATAACATGAGATAATATAATTAATGGCCCCAATTTTCATTACTAATAAAAGAACATCATGAACATAAACCTGATGGTGAATCTGCCCCGAGGGAGTCCTAGTGACGTGGCCAGAGGTCCACCTGTAAGTTGGGCACTGTTTGTCTTGCTGCTACCAAGCACAGTGTTCTAGGTACAACCTGCTACCGGGCATGGGGGATGGGACCTGACTGGCTTTTGGGTTATTGTTGGACATCAACTGTCTGGCTCTGAGTCAAAACAAATTTGGCCCTTTAAAGTCTCTGTGGGTTGGGGTGAGTCCTAGAAACAGTGGCAAGACCATAATAGGTCCTTTATGAACGTTTCTGTACTTAAATGACATTGAGCCTGGTGTTCCGCCGTGCTGACCTCAGGAGTGCCGGCTCAGAGGCAGCGATGCTGCAGAGAGACTGAGCTATAAATGGCTGCTGTGCAGCTGTGAGGGGAGCTATTTTGGGATCCCAGGGGGTCTCATTTGCACTTCAGGTTAGGAGGCTTACCAAGTGGAGAAGGAACTTTCTGGGGCGAGAGAAAGCAGCAGCCCTCCTGCCTCCTGCCTGGCCCCATCTCCCTCTTGCTTGAGAGACTTCCCCAGCACAGGATTCTTGAGCCCTCTGGGAATGGAAAAGAAAAAATCAAGAGAGAAAAGGGAGCAAGTTCTTTCCCGGCCCAGGCCCAGGGTGTTGAGGGGAATGGCTTCCTTAGCTGCCTCCTAGATAAGACTGCACTGACCTTTGCAGGGCGTGAGGAGGTGCCAAGGCCTCGGGCCCTTGTTGCCTTTTGCATCCACGTCAATGGCTTTCAGCCTGCAGTGAACTTGGGAGCCAAGGTGAGGAGAGAGGGCGCCATAACTCAATGCCCGCCCATGCCAAGGAACGCTGCCCTGATGGCTCCAGTGCACTGAGCGTCAGTTGGTTTGACCTGAGAGCCCTGAAGGGCAGATCTTCTTTCCCTCCCCTTCTACCTCACCTGGAATCACCTCACCAGTCAGGTTAGGCAGATTCCTGGTCTCCTCTCATTAGCCCAGGCCGAGTGGATAAGATTAATGGCCGCCATCTTGAAGAAAGACAGTGGATCTAAGGGAGCCGCTTCCACTACTTGGGCCTGTGTGCTTCAGAGCCACATGAACCCGGGAAGGAGTTCTGCATTGTTCTGTCCTAGCTATGTGACCTTCTGTAAATCTTTTCAATTTCCCTGAGACTTAGGCCCTCACTCACCAAATGGGAATAGCTATCATATTTGCCTTATGGGGTTGTTGTAAGAATTAAATGTGGCAAAATGCTTAGCACAGTGCATGGCACATGGCCAGTGTTCCCAAAAGGTCATCTATTTTTGTAATGAACATATTATATCCATTCTTACTAAAGGATGGGGAAAGAGACATGATGGTAAGAACTCTTGAGGTTTGAGGCTGCAAAGGACCCTAGCTCTGACCTACTCCGTCACTGTTGAAGGACTGTCCTGCTATAGAATGAATATTTGTGCCCGACCACCCAGATTAACCCGTTGAAATCTTACCCCTGATGTGATGGGATTTGGAAGCAGGGTCTTTGGGAGGTAGTGAGATCCTAAAAATGGAGCCCTCATGAATGGAATTAATGTCCTTATAAGACAGACCCCAGAGACCTTCCTTGCCCCTTCTGCCATATGAGGATTCAGGAAGAAGGTGGCCATCTATGAGCCAGGAAACAAGCCCCTCCAGAACTACAAGAAAGAAATTTCTGTTGTTTATAAGCCGCCCAGTCTATGGTGGTTTATTATAGCACCCCAAAAGGACTGAGAGATCTCATGCATCAAGAAAAAGAGAAGATGGAAAGGAGTGACCAAGGCTGTAATACAAGTGATTTCTAGTTAGGTCTCAGGCCTGCCAGTTGAGCTATGAGAATCTCCTAGCACTGACAGCCCAGAAGGACAGGTGTTTAAGAAATAAAGATATCTGCCACCCAAGCTCCCAGTTATAACTTCCAAACAAATATTTTGACTCTCCAGGAGAATTATATCAGTGAAGAGACCAGGGTCCATGAAATGAAGGAATGAAGCTATAAGGGGCTGGCTGTACCCCGTCCTCCTACCGGAGGAAATGAAGGCTCAGAGAGTTCAAAGGATTTACCCAAGGTCACACAGCTAAGGGTGTCAGAGCCAAAACAAAGAATCAGGTCTTTCACATCCCCAGTCCCAAATCGCATGAAGTACTATAAACCCAGACAATATTGTTAGACTGGATTTTTAGAAAATGTCTTGAGTTTAGCCAGGTGAGTGTTTTGTTTCTTAAATATTACTCAGTTGAATGCTGTGAAATGAAGAGTTTGACTTTTCATGGGAAATCTATAGTTTGTGTATATAGCACATGATGTCTTATATTTTGTTATTCCCTGAAGAAGACTATCTTGGTCGTGGGTGGGAAGGGAATGCATGCTCAGGCCACATTGAAGAGAGCCATAAATCTATTCAGGAAGTGGCAGATACAGATGTTTTCCAGCAGAAATTCCACTTCTTTGCTTTCAAAAGTGAATTATTTCATTGAGCAAATGCTTTTTGAACTACTACTGTGCGCTAGGAAGGGACCAGGATACTGTCAGTGAATAAAATAGACCCAAATTCCTCTCTTTGGGCTGGGTGGGGGGGTGGATACAGAGGAGCTGAGAGAAAGGGAAGGGCAGTGGTGGTCAGAAACTCAATCTTGGACATGAGGAATTTGAAGTGTCTGTGACATGAAACTGCCAAGTTGGCTACTGAACAGGTGAGTTTGGGGGCTCAAAGGGGGAGACCAGAGCTGGAGGTTCACCTTTGGGAGTCAGCAGCCATAAGAAAGATGGGACTTCTCAGGTCACCTAGCCTGCCTCTAGCACCTTGAGGCAATGCAAAAACCCCTCTGCAGATCAAATTTCGGTTTCTGGTCAAAATAAACAAAATAAATCCGAACACTCATCCTCCAAGCCCCACTACAAATCTTAATTTTTCATGTAGTCCTTCCTAATTACTATACTCCCTATGGGACCCTCTTAATTTATATAATTGTCTGCCTCACTGATTCATTAATTAATAACTATCTATTGAGCAAATTCTGTATCTATGGCCCAGTGCTGTGTGCTGTGGGAATGTGAAATAAGACCACAGCATTCCTGCATTCAAAACCCTGGTGCCTATCTGAGCAAACAAGAGAGATTACCCAAGCACCGGTCCTCTGAGGTCAGCTGCAGGGAGGAAGTGCTCCTAAAGTTGAGTCTTAAATTTTAAAAAGGCAGATTCAGGAGAGGCACATTTTTGGAAAATATGAGTATATGCTCTTCTAAAAGTCACCTAGTTCTATAAATATGGGGTTCTATAGATCCAGAGATTGTCTTCAGAAGACAAACAGTGGAATAGAGTAGGGGACACACTGGAAGTGGCAACCCGAATAGAAAACTGTCACATGTGAGCAGTTTCTGCAGAGGGAGTGTGGGGTGGGAGGGGTGAGGGTAAAAGATAAGACCAAGGGCAGCTGTTTCCATGGCCAGCAGCAGAAAGTGAGACCGAGTATAAAGGCACATCGGAAGCCAGTTAGGGGTCAGTGTGTCACAGGAGTAAGTCAAAAGAAGGGGTGGGCACAAAAGAAGAGTGAGCGAAGCCCTTGTTATTATCTAGGCTTGAGGTCATGAAGTCGTGACCTGAAGAATTGTTGAGAAATGCAGAGTAACTGCAGAATGGGAGGCCTTTCAAAGAAAAGGACAGAGTGGTGACAGAGGAGATTGGGAACCAAGAAAGGGAAGTGTGGCACCAAAATTCTCAACCTAAGAGGGGAGGAGGGTGGGACGCTTCACTGCAAGGGGGACAGGTGGCTTTAGTAAGGAACAGCTCAGGGACAATGGGGTGAGCTATCCTCCTTCAAGGACAGGAGAAGGTCACGGTTCAAGATACAAGAAGTGGGAGTCAGCCATGCAGAGCCATATTTAAACCAGGAGGCAGGATAAGCTCAAGAGAGAGCCGACAAACACTTTGTGTTTGGGAATTAGAGACCTATTCACATCTGCATATTTTATCCACCCCACTAGATGCTTGGCAAACTTCTTTCTTACATTCTCTCTCAGTCTGTAGATAGGGAACGAACAGTATGTGGTGATTAAGTACCTAGGGGCTGGGATCAGACTTCCTCCATGAGCACTGGTTCTAGCTCCATGACCCTGGACAAGTTACTTGGTGTCTCTCGGCCTCAGTTTCTTCATCTGCAAAGCAGGGGAGACAATAGGACCTGCATCATGAAACAGATAATGACTGGGGCAGGTGGGAAGTGTTTAGTCATGTTGCCATTTCTACACATGGTCACGTCTTGGTAAATATTCATGGATAGAAGTGGAAGGGAAGCCCATGGAACTCCCAGTTAAATTAATATAATCTCCTAAACTAAATTTTCAAAAGGAAGATCAGGAGAAAAAATGTACACATATTAAGCATTTGCCATATGCTGGGCCCTCTATTAAATGCTCAGGTGACTCTCTTGACAGCCTTGCAAGGGGTCACTATGACTCCCATTGTATAGACTAGGAGACAGAGGCTAGCAAAAGTTGCCAAGCTTGCCTGAGGTCAGATAACTAATGGGTGGTATGTGCTTTAGTGCATTTAAAAATCCAGATAAATACATTCCAAATGTTACTTCATACAGCTCTATGTTATTTTTAAATCTCAACAAATATCCATTGTTCTTATCAGCAAAAGATGATATTTCCACTTTGAGGAGGAGAGGAGAGGTGGGAGAGGTAGGTAATCCCAGGTGGGTTATCTAGAAATGAGAAGCCTCCGGGCTTCCTTTTAGAAGAGCCAGCCTCTTCTGCAAAGTTGCCCTGAGCCTCTAGGAGAAGGATAAAGTATGTGCAGTTCTGAGAATTTAAGAAATCAACAGGGAAAAGACAAGAAAGGAAGATGGGTAAGCGTGTAATGTATTTGAAAGAGATTTCCATCTAAGATTGTTAAAATAATAGAACACTTTTCATGCTTAAAAGGATAAACTTCCTTAATCTGACACATACTCTTAATCCCTAAATGAAATGTCTCTGTTTTTGAAAAATGGACACAACTTCCTTATATATTGATCCTTAAGGCCCTGGACAAGACACAATGATTAATTCTGTAACATTGATGTATTTTTTTAAAAAACACAGAGGACTCAAGAGTCCAGATTAGCTCCAAGGTCAAAAGTTTGTTCTTATCACATCAAATAATAACCCTCTAAAAAAAAAAAAAAGTACCAAGGAAAATACATAAATATGGGGGAATCACTTCTGCAATTAGTTGGGTTAATTAATTAGCTTCAATTAATTGAATCTTTTTTTTCTCATTCAGGACTTGAAATATATCATTCTCTACCCTTTTAGTCATTAGTTTCTGTACAAAAATCTGCTGTTTTTCAGATGAGTTTGCCTCTATAAGTGATTTTGTACTTTTTTCTTGCACCTTTTAAAATTCTTTGTTCTGAATTTTTGGCATATATTGTAGAGAAGTTCTTTTCTGGTCCTGTCTACTTGGAGTGCTAAATCCCTCCAATATCTGTACGTATATCTCCTTCTCCAAATTAGGAACATTTTCTGCTATTATTTTATTGAATAAATTTTCTATATCATTAGTCTGTATCAACTCTCCTTTCTTAAGACCTATGATTGAATCCTACTTTTTAAAAAAAACCTCTCAGTCCATATTATGCTATTTGTTCACTATTTGTTCATTTTAAATCTGGTTATAATAGCAGATAATATCAGACATGTTTGAGGAGGGAGGTTACTTCTTTTTAAAATAATTTTGAGATGATGATGACATACTTCTAAGAACACTCTGGAAGGGAATTCAGCATTGACAGAGAGCAGAGAGGAGGATTTGCCCAGATTCCCAGAGGTCTATTGGAAAGCAAGAGGAAGTGGTTTAAAGGAAAACTGAACAAAAAAAAATTGTTTTAAAGTGTCTCTATGAAAGTTTATGTTTTGTATAAAGAACTTTAATTTCGGCAGGAGCATGAAAATGTAATTCAAGTTAGCCATTTTTTTTTTTTTTTTTTTTTTTTTTGCAGTACTGGGGATTGAACTCAGGGGCATTCTACCTCCAAGCTATACCCCCAGCTCTATTTTTTATTCTTTATTTTGAAACCGGGTCTCACTAAGTTGCGGAGTGCCTCACTAGATAGCTGAGGCTGGCCGCGAACCTGGATCCTCCGGTCTCAGCCTCCCGAATGCTAGGATTACAAGCGTGCGCCACCACGCCCGGTTAAGTTAGCCAGTTATTAATTACTGCACACCTACTAGTATCCAGGCACACAAAAATCAAGGAAAGCATATTGCTTCTTGTCAAAGAAGTTATAATTGATTGATTTACAGTGATAAGTTCTATTTATGCACGTGCACACAAACACACACGAATACACACACACACACACACACACACACACACACTACAATGGGATAAAAGAATTAGCCTACTCATTCTTCAGTGGGCCTGAAGGACCTCAGAGGCCAAAGAAAACTACCAAGAGAAGTGTCTGACTGAAGTTTTCGAGCATATCAGTGATCAATTTAGCATTCATTTGCATCTTGCTGCCCATAGTCCTCTTGAGAGTCAAGGAATTAGTTCTGCTATTGCTAACTTTGCTCTAAGAACTCCGCTTGCTATTCTTAGCTTTCAAACAAAGTCTGGTGGGAAAACTGTGGAAATTCTGAACCTTAAGAAAAGATTGAACAATTAAAAAAACAACAACAGATTGAAGCATTTTTCTCAAAAATTGGACAAGGTTTTAAATTTTCAACATAAGATCAAAGAAGCAGGATTAAAGAAATAAAAAAAATTTATAAAAACTTCTTCTCTCCAACAGGAAGTTGGTGTTACTTGGTAAAAATGGAATGGAAGTTGGGTGTAGTGGCACATGCTTGTAATCTCAGTACTTGGGAGGCTGAGACAGGAGGATCGCACCTTCATGGTCAGCCTCAGCTACTTAGTGAGGCCCCCTTACAACTTAGTGTTTCAAAATTAAAAATTAAAAAATAGGGTTGGGGGTGTTGCTCAGAGGTATACTGCCCTTGGGTTTCATCCCCAATTACACACACACACACACACACACACACACACAGAGGAATGGAAAGATACAATATACACCCCACCCTACCTTGACCTCTACTTCCAAAATAATATTGCCATCCCACCAACAGTAGAATCCCTTAGGAGATAGGGGACGAAGGAGATAAGGGTCACCTCTGCATCCTTTCTTTCTTTTTTGCAATACTGGGGGTCAAACCCAGGTCCTTGTGCATGAAAAGACAGGTGCTCTACCACTGAGCTGCCTTCTCAGCCCTCATCTCTGCACACTTAAACCCTATATCCACCCCATACCCAAAGTAGTTGGTACAGTCAAGGAGCTTGAAATTGTAACAGATTGGCAAACAACCTTCCAGTTCTTTGTGTTGGTCCTAAAAATCCAGCCCACGTTGACTCAGGTGACTGCCCAAGTTTCCTAACCTGATGGCGACAATGACCCAGATATGAGGGTTACTATTGGTTGTCCTTCAAGATTCTGGTAAGCTTATCAGTCCTGTGGTCTGTCAATATGACCAGCGGGTTCTTGACCGCCTTTGGCTGCTTTCAAATTACGAATCCTCAGGTCCCTGGGTGGGAACACTTTCCATCTTTCCCAGTGGACAGACCACTGAGTTTCCTTGTGCTCTGCCACCTGCTTTCTCCACCCCACATGCTGCTCTCGGGAGTTTAGATGACAGCTCTCCTTATTGACCAGAGGAAGATTAAAGCACAGCAAAACAAAACTTTAGGAGGCTTGACCTTTCTTGGTGACTACTTCAGTTACCAAAAGTTCTCTGCCTTTAATAAAGAGAAGATGTGTTTCCTTATCACCTCTTTGTGTGTGGTTTACCTGAAGGACAGTCATCTATTGTCTGAGGTGTTTGATAAATTGGGCCTTTTCCTGGGGCTGTAGCACAAAGCCAACTGCTCCAAGGGCGGATTCCACCAGGATGGTGGACACAAAACATCATTGTGTAACTGCATCTGTTGTGGGATACCCAGTCCCACACGTGGGTCCTTGGCATCCGTGATAAAAAGAATTTTAACACGTGCCATTTAGGAACAAAAAGTAGGAATTTATTTAGGAAAATAATGGAAAGGGGAGAAATACATGTGAGCTGGCATCTTCCTGTCCTGATGCGCTTCCCAGGTCCCAAGAGAGCGAGGCGTGGTTTACCTTTCCTTTATAGGCTTTTAAGAGGGCTGGGCCCAGAAGAGGTCTGGACCTCCTCCTTCTTCAGGAATTGGTGGGCGCAAATTGAGTAGGTGGTTCAAATTGAGTCCTTTCTCTTTTTCAGGTTTCAAGATAGGTCTGTCCTTAGCTGTAAATTTCCAGTGTCTTTTAGGTGGGGGGGGCAGAGCCTAAGAAACTTCCAAAGGTGGAATGGAGGCTGTCGCACTTTTAGTTCCAGGTGTTTACATTAAAGTGATATCTGTATTTTTTTTCCCATCTGTCTTTTTCCTGCCTAATTATTTCTCCTATCCTACATCACATCCACTCCCATTGCTGTTGTCAGAAACAGTTCTTCAGAGACTATCATGAGTAACATTTTTCCCCGTGCCTTTCAGATTATCAACTTTCAAGGCCCAGCCCACACTTTATTTCCCCAGGACACTTTTTCTGATACATGCAACCCATGAAAATCAAACTCTTACACCTGATGATTTCCAAGGGGACCTTCCAGTCTTCAGTTCATTCCATAAGTAATGAACCCAGGGTGGGAATAAGTTGGGAGTCGGAGGGTGGCTGACTGTCAATCAGGAAATCCCTTCAAAACGAGGCTGTCATACTAGGGCTCAGCAAAAGTACCCTGTGCCTGAGAAGTTAGGTAGCAAGAACAAGATAGAGTAGAGAGACCCAAAACAAAACTTCAGACTAGGAATTAGAAGCCCATGGAAATGGAAAGAGCTATAATTTATGGAGTAACTAAAGCTAGAAGAACGTCACAGGACACAGACCCTGACTTCAGCAAGTATAACAATGACCCAAAGAATAATATAGAAGTTCAGAGACCAGCACAGTGCCAGAGAAAGCCAGTGAGTAATAACATGGGCCGAGGAGTCTGGATACAGATCCTGACACCATCTCTTACTAATTCACCTAGATCTTAGCTGTGGCTTCCCTAGCTACACAGAGAGATAATAATACACCCGACCTCCCTGGGTTGTTGTTAAGTATTCCGTGAACTGAGGAGTTAAAGACACTTTTCTCCATGCACACAGTGCACATTCTATCAATGTTAACTATTGCTGTTATACTCATAGTACTGTACGTGGTACATAATATGTGTTCAATTAACCATTCATACCTGGACAGAGAGATCTTGGGCCTGGGTGAGAAACTAACACCAAACCCTCCTGGAAAGGAAGGGTCAGGGTCTCTGGGGGTCTCCTAAATGACTTTCTTTGGTCAACTTTAATCTAGAAACATGAGCAAAGGAGACAATGGCTGTGCCTTTGGCAGAAGCAAAGAAAACTAGGCAGGGGAATGATTTGGACAAAATCCATTTGTTTCTAGGTTGCCAGGAAGACATTTTTGGTCTTAAGAATGTAGCAAAGGGCTCAGGGAATGGGAAGGCATGGAGATAGATGAGGTAGCTTGACATCAAATGTAGGACGCGCTGCATAAATAAAAGGAAAGAATCTGTCAAGAGAGTCTGCTCACATGGTCTTTTAATCAAAAAATCTTGATCAGACCCTGATCTGATCTAAAACCAGAATTCTTCACGTGGGGTCCACACATTTCTGGGTGATTAATGAAAAAAATTTGGGGGGACCCATAAAGTGCTCAATTGTGTACAAAGTTCTGTGTTCTTCTTTGCATGATCTTTCTATGGGACGAAGGAGGAAGTGGTCTCAGAGCTATTACCAGATTCTCTAAGCGATCTGTGATACATCAATTTTAAGGACCCCCGGTTCTCTAAGGACATATTGACTTTATAAAGTCAATAAAAGAACTGCTGGGGAAGATTCACATTGTGAGGAGAGAACTATGTACCACTCACCATATTGTGAGCTTAAGTCTAAATTATACCGCAACTATACATGACTAGATCATAATGATTAAAACAGAAGTTTCTGGAATATTTGTTTTTCTTCAAAACCTGGTTGCACAGCTCAGTAGTTGTGTGACCATGGGCAAGTTTATTAAGCCCTTTGTATCAGCTAGTCATTGGCACATAAAAAATCATTCCAAAACCCAGTGACTTAAGTCTTTTTAAACTTTTTTACAAGTCTGCAAGTCAGCTGGGGACTGATCTAGGCTGGGTTTGGATGCCGAGAGCTGTGCTCCACATGTGTGTTATCCTCTTCTTGAGACCATATAGACAGCCCACATATATTCTTCTCTTTGTCATCACAAAAGAACAAACAGGAACATGTAACACACTGCCTGGACCTAAGCTCCAAACTCCACTTTCGCTTCATTCTATTGGTTGAAAGAAGTCACATAGCCAAATGCAATATCAAAATTTAAAGCAATAAACTGATGGGGTCCAAGATATGCTACCCCAAAATACCTTGGCATCTGAGAAAACAGCAGAAGCAGAAAGGCCTCTCTCACCTCCCTCTCCTTTTCCCTTGAAGCAAGTCATAAGACCTAGCAAGATTTCCTGGACTCCTCTGAAGCAGGGCACTCATTGGAAATTGCCCTTCTATATTGGGAGGAAAGAAATATTCTATGTCTGAAGCACATGGTCACAGAGGACACTGTGAACCAGGAGGCCTTGCTAAATTCTCTCCTAGTTTATTACCACCAGATCATACTCCCTTTGTCCAATTATATGTCTCTATGCAACTGTCCACTCCATCAAAATTAGCATAAAATACGCAAATTTAACTGTTTGGGGGGAGTTCTTCTGCTTCTTATGAAATCTTACATTTCATATGGAACATATTAGATAAATTTGTAAGTCAAACGTAGTGGCACATGCCTGTAATTCCAGTACTTGGGAGGCTGAGATAGGATTACCGGTTCTAGGCCAGCCTCATCAACCTCGTGAGACCCTGTTTCAAAATAAAAAACAGGTAGGGCTGGGGGTGCATCTCAGAGGTAAAATGCCCCTGGGTTCAATCCCCAGAACTAAATAAATGAATAAAAATGTGTAAGCTTTTCTCTTGTTAATTTTTTTGGTTATGGGTGCCTCAGCTATGAACCTAGCACAGGGTAAGGGAAAGAGACTTACCCTGCGCTATGATACTTGTCCTTTTCGTGGCAAAGGCCAAGTATTATAGCGAAATTATATGGCAAAGGCAACAGATAGAGGAAGGAGAGAAGAATCGAAGTGCTGCAGACTCCCACATTCTCCACATCTCTAGTCTCCCATTTGTAAAATGAAAAAATAATAGAACCTGCCTCATAGCATTAATCAAGAATTATGAGATAATATATCTTATAATCCTTGTGTCACAATAACTGCACATAAGTGTTCAATAAACAATGCCTCATTATTGCTAATAACTTTTAGTGCACATTTTGTTCTCTTGTCAGGCTTGGGCGTCCCTTCTCCTTGCCCCAATTCACCTCTTCAGATGTTGCTTCCATACGACTGAGCCATTTCTTACCCTGTTTGACACTGCTCAGATCCCTTTTTTTTTTACATAACCTCTGCCCTGACACCAGTAAAGGGATCAAAGAGCCTCGTGTGCCTCCTGCTAGGGTGCCTAACAGGGCACAAGGTCACTTCTGGGATAGTCCTGCCAAAATTATATTATTTAAATTTATTATGAAGAAACACTGGAGAAAACCAATGAAAGGACATTCTACAAAATAACTGTACTTTTCAAGAATGTCAGTCATGACAGATAAAGAAAAGTCTACAGGTTCATTCATAAATCAGCAAACTTGGCCCTTGGGTCTAATCTGGCTTGCCTTCCATTTTTGTAAATAAAGTTTTATTGGAACACAGCCATGTCCATTTGCTTATGTACTGTCTGTAGCTGCTTTTTTTTTTTTTTTTTTTTTTTTTTTTTTTTTTTTTTTTTTTTTTTTTTTTTTTTTTTTTTTTTTTTTTTTTTTTTTTTTTGTGGTACTGGAGACTGAACTCAGGGGCATTCTACCTCCGAGCTATACCCCCAGCCCTATTTTTTATTCTTTATTTTGAAACCGGGTCTCACTAGGTTGCGGAGTGCCTCACTAGGTAGCTGAAGCTGGCCATGAACCCAGATCCTCCGGACTCAGTCTCCCGAATGCTGGGATTACAAGCGTGCGCCACCACGCCCGGCTTTGTAGCTGCTTTTTTATAAGGCAAAGATAGAGCTGAATAATTCCAACAGAGACTGGCTGGTTTCTCTGCTGAAAATATTTACTATCTGGTCATTTATAGAAAAAAAATATTTGCCTGCTCATGGATTGGGTAAAAGGTTTTGCTAAACTTCCTAATTTTATTAGCTGAACTAAAGTTATATAAAACAATTACCTTGGTCTTGAGAAATCTACACTACATTATTTGGGAGTACAGTGACATTGTGTCTGCAACTTACTCTTAATGTTAAAAAAAAGATAGGAGCCAAGTGTGGTGGTCCATGCCTGTAATCCCAGGACTTGAAAGACTGAGACAGGAGAATCACAGGTTCAAGGACAGTCTCAGCAATGTAGTGAGTCTCTCAGTAACCTAGTAAGACCCTGTTTCAAAACAAAATAAAATAAAATAGGGCCAGGGTTCTAGCTCAGAGGTAGACAATTCCCTAGGTACAATTCCCAGTACCAAAAAGAAAAAGAGGAGGAAATAGGGAAATATAATAAAGTAAATGTGACAAAATGTTGACAGCTAGCGAATATGAGTAGAGAATATGTTCTTGGAAGTTCTTTGAATACATTTGCAACTTTTTCTGCATATTTGCAATTTTCTCAAAGTAAAAAGTTTTTTTTTTTTTTTTTTTAATTGCATGGAGTTGGATGTGGTGGAGCACACCTGTAAACCCAGTACTTAGGAGGCTGAGACAGATGGATCACAGGTTCAAAGTCAGCCTCAGCAACTTATCTCAAACCTATTCTCAAATAAAAAATAAAATAGGACCCAGTCGTGGTGGCACACACCTGTAATCTCAGTACTTCAGTACTTGGGAGGCTGAGCCAGGAATATTTCAGGTGTGAGGCCAGCCTCGGGAACTTGACAAGACTTTCTACAACATAGCAAGACCCTGTTTCAAAACCAACCAACCAAACAAACAAACAAAAAATTAAAAGGGCTGGGGGTGTTGCTCAAAGGTAGAACATCTCTGGGTCCAATTCCCAATACCAAAAAATAAATATAAATTAATTAATTAATTAATTAATTAAAATAGGGCTGGGGTTGTATCTTGGAGGTAGAATACCTCTGGGTTCAATCCCCAGCAAAACACACACACACACACACACACACACACACACACACACACACACAGAGTCTTTTCCAAAAGTAACAGTAAGGATATCCTCTCTTGGATATACATTGTCAAACGCCCATCACCCCTCTTGCACTCCTCTCTCAAGCCACCTCTGCTGCTTCTTCTCCACCTGACCCTCTGGCTTCCTGCTTCCCTGTGTCTACACACTTGTGCCCTGGCCCACTGCCCCTCTGTGATGTGGGATTGCAATTCCACCCATCTTATCTCCTTCCTGGCTCAGGGATTATGCTCCTGATTGAGGTTCAATCTGAAAAAATCCCCATACTGGACAAAAACATAGACTCTATGAAGCATCCTCTATATCACTACTGAACATTGGCCCTGGACTGCTGTGACTCAGGATGTTTCTTTTTTAACAACTTCACCCCAGCGTACTAGAGGCCATGAAGTGACCTAGCAGGGAAAGTATGCAAGGCACAGCACCACCACCCCTTCAGCCTGGGAGCTCTCACATTCCAGGTGGAGGGACTGGAGCAACGGGGGTTGATAGCTATGATTTTCTCCTCTGCAGGGTCTCAATGGGACAGAATTTCATCTTAAGAAATGCACTCTTTTTTGTTGCTGTTTTTTTTTTTTACTCTTGTACCTTGAAATGTGCCTCTATGGAGCATAAAAAGTTAGTTTGTAAATTCCCAGCACCACAAAACAAACAAACAACAAACCAATAATAACTGCTGATAAGGATGTGGAGAAATAGGAACTCTATACACTGTTGGTGGGAGTGTAAATTAATACAACCACAATGGAGATCAGTATGGAGGTTCCTCAAAAGACTAGGAATAGAACCACCATAAGACCCAGCTATACTCCTCCTTGATGTCTTTCCAAAAGAATTAAAGTCAGAAAACTATAGTGATACATGGCATATCTGTGTTGATAGCAGCACAATTCACGATAGCCAAGTTACGGAATCAACCTAGGTGTCTATCAACAGATGAATAAAGAAAATGTGATACACACATGCGCGCGCGCGCACACACACACACACACACACACACACTGGAATTTTACTCAGCCATAAAGAACAAAATTATGTCATTTTCAGGAAAATGGATGGAACTGGAGATTATTATGCTATGTGAGATCAGCCAGTCTCAGAAAGCCAACGGTTGTATATTTTCTCTCATGTGTGAAAGCTAGAGAGAAAATCGGAAACAAAAGTGACTTCAGATAAATGAGGAGAGAGGCCAGTAGAATGGTGGAAGGGGAGTAGGGGAGAGGGGTTGGGAAGGGGGAAAAAAGAATGTTTTATTAAGGAAACAGTTCAAATAATGCTATGTCCTTATATGAAGGTAGCACTACCAATCTCACTGATACATACAGGGATGCGGATCTGCAGGGAATTGCAGTAAGTGTTGTGAGCATGTATGTTTGTATCATGTTGACCCTCACTATGACGTATAACTACAATGCACCAATAAAAGTATATTTTTAAAATCAGTTTGTTACTCTAAAATCACATCTCATCTTTAGTATTCTTTCCACACACATGGAGTCCTCCTTCCCTTGCCCGACCTGAAACCTTAGGGAGGAGACAGGGAAAGCATCTCCCTGCCTCCCTCTCATGTATCATCTCATTTAGTCCACATAGCAACCCAGGAAGGGCAGTAGAACAAATATTGTTATTTCCATTTAATAGGTCAGAATACTGAGGTTTGGAGAAATTAAGTGTTCAGGGTGGTAGCGACAGAAGAGACCAGAACAGACAACCAGGAGCTGAACATCCTGGCATTCACCCCAGCATCTGCAGTTAATTCCAGGTCCAAGGCTAGGAAAGCTTGGTTATGTAATCACTGCAAACCTCGGTTTCCTCACCTGCAAAGCTGGAGTAGTCGAGTCTCCTTCCTAATTGGAGGTGAGGCACAGGTGAGCACACCTGAGCACCTCCTCCAGTGCCCACTAGATGAAAACGCCATGGCGTTCCTCTCCCTGCCTTCTTGTCTTATGTGCGGCCCCTGAACTCTGGGTAAGAATGAAAACCAACACCAGGAGGGCTGCCTAAGCCAGCTGGTGTTAGCTTATGCGGCACTTGCCATCCTACATGGTGAGCTCACAAACGGAATCATGGGAGGTTTTATTGCCAAATAAAAGACAGCACTCATGAGGATTGTATTTGCTAAGCACAGCTTGTGAAATATGTGCTAGGAAACCTGGGGCAGCCCACTCTTGTCTTTATGATTTTTTTAATACAGCCTCGGGCTTGATTTACACTCTCCTCCTTACTCTAAATCTTACTTAAGCTAAAGATCTGATCTCTTGGTCCCAATCAGACACATAAAGGCCTAGTGAACAGGACACATCAGGCTCATTTTTAAGAATGACCAGAGGTAGAAACTTTTTTTAAAAATTATTATTAGACCCATAAACCTGGAACTATTAAGACTTTATAAACTGAGTGTGGTGATGCACACCTGTAATCCCAGTATGTGGGAGGCTGAGCCAGGAGGATCACAGGTTTGCAGCCAGCCTCAGCAATTTAGTGAGGCCCTCAGCAACTTAGGGAGACTGTTTCAAAATAAAAATAAAATAGAACTGGAGGGTGTAGTTCAGAGGTAGAATGCCCCTGGGCTCAATATCCAGTAGTGCGTGTGCGCAAACACACACACACATACACACACACACACACACACACACACACACGACTTTTTAAACATGGCCCTTTGCATGTTGATGATATTAACAATGCCCACCAAGATGGGTGCTTTTCCTCTGGGGAAGCTGGAGACGCATTCTGGAGACTGGACTTGGGCCAGCGAGCAGGCAGGACAGAGTTGGGACATGTCTTCAGGGTACGTGGAGCTGCTAGTGGGTCGAGACATGAGTTCTGTAGATGGTACCAGATCTCTCGCTGAGGTGCTCTGTGAGCTGGCCTGGATTCTACTCGCCCATACACAGCAAAATGTATCCGTTATGCTCTGGAATGTTCTGTTAGACAATAGTCCAGCAGGGACCTCTAGCCACATAGGAGGTCAGCAGGCTAGATGCCTCACCCAGCCAGAGATGTGGCCCAAGGTCACAGAGGAGAACTGTTTTGTATGTCAAGCAGAGACTTCTCAGGATGGCTGCTTCTCTCACACCAAGAAGCCAAAGTCTCACCCTGCTGGGTCACAGAGGCCTCCCCCAACCCCAGCCATGGTACTGAGGGTGAACCCAGGGGTGTTCTATCTCCAAGCTATACCCTCAGTCCTATTTTATTTTTTATTTTGAAACAGGGCCTCCGCTAAGTTGCTGAGGCTGGCCTTCAACTTGTGATCCTCCTGTTTTAGCCTCCCAGTAAAAATGAATCAAGCAAGAGAGTCCTGAGACACCCCCCAGATAGGGGACAGAACGACTGTAGAGTGTAGGTGGCTTGGAAACTGTGTCTCAAGCTGACAGGGAAGTATGTTATCTCCCCCTCTGTTTTCCTTTCTGGACATCTCTCTCTTCCCAGTAGCTCCCTGGCAATTTTCTAGAGAATGGGAAGGTAGGAGGGGACAGAGGGGCAGGGGTGTGGTTCATCTTTGTAAGTGAGCTCATATGGAGACAGGGAAAGCCTCCTGCCTCCCTACAGATCCCACACCAGAGCTGAGGGGCAAAGCAAGCTCCTGAGGAGACCACACTTCATCACCCCCTCCCTCATTGGTGAGGCAGGCTGGGAGGCTGATGGGAGGCTGCCATAACACAACTAAAAAAAAAAAAATTAGGTGTACAAATGTATGGGGTACAGGGCCATAATTTGATACATATATACAGTGTGTGATAATCAGATTGGGGTAGTTAACATTTCTCTCTCCTTAAGCATTAATCTTTTTTTTTTTTTTTCTGGATCTGGGCATGGTAGCACATGCCTGTAATCCCAATACTTGGGAGGCTAAGACAGGAGGATCTCAGGTCTGAGGAAAGCCTTGGCAACTTAGCGAGACTCTCGGCAACCTAGCAAGACCCTTTTTCAAAATAAAAATAAAAAGGGCTAAGGGTGTAGCTCAGAGGTAGAATGCCCCTGGGTCCAATCCCCAGTACCACAAAAATTATTTTTTTCTTTGCTGGGCATGGTGGCACACACCTGTAATCCTGGTGCTTGGGAGCCTGAGACAGGAGGATTGCAGGTTCAAGGCAGGTAGTGCAGTAACTTAGTAAGACTATGTTTCAAAAATTTTTAAATAAAATAAGGCTGGGGGAAGTAGATCAGGTAGAATACTCCTGGGTTCAATTCCTGGTACCACTAAAAAAAAAAAACTTTTACTAACACACACTAACTGTATGTATTTATGTGTGACATTTCCATATATGTATACAATACGTACTGACCAAATCAGAGTATTTGACATTTTTATTGCCTTATCATGACTTTGTGATAGGTGTCTTTAAGCTCATCTCTTCTAGTTATTCATAAAATATTTAATAGGTTATTTTGAACTAGTCACCCTGCTGCACTGCAGGACAGTAGAACCTGCTACTTTTCTCCGTGCTTGGGCACCCGTTTTCCAGCCTCCCTCTCTCCTCCCTTCCCCCTGTAGTCAGATATCTATGAAGCAGATCAGATGGGTTCACCATCTCCCCAACAGCTGGGCTCTTACTAAGGCTCTGGGATTCTGGACTGGCCTTCCAGTCCCAGAATCACTTGTAATCTTCTGTTTGAAGTAGAAGAAACAGAAGAACTTATTAAAAAAAAAAAAAAAAGCCACCACCCCCCCCACACACCTATGGCTCTAAAATTCTCTGAGTTAGAATAAAAGAGCCCTCTATCCTAACAGGCATGGGGCCTAAAAAAAACTCTTGGGTCCAGGAGCAGTGACTCACACCTGTCATCCCAGTACTTGGGAAGCTGAGACAGAGCACAGGTTTGAGACCAGCCTCAGCGTCTTAGCAAGGTCCTCAGCAACTTAGTGACACCCTGTTTCAAAATAAAATAGGGCTGAAGTGTAGCTCAGAGGTAGTATGCCTCTGGGTTCAATCCCCAGTACCACATACATTCATACATATATACATACATACATACATACATACATACTTACATACATACATACATACAAAATAAAGAATGAGGTGGGGTTTACCTTCTCCAGCTCAGAGCTGCTTCCCAGGGAGGGAAAACTCTCATAGCCACTGTTGGAGGTGGGCGGGTAGCTTCAGAAAGAAAGATTCTCTGCATCCAAGTTTTTCCTGATCCTAGACAAAATCAATAGAAAGAAAAGGTGAGAGGGGGTACGTGCAGCCTCTACAGTGCTCCTAGAACACCCAGGCTGCGAGGTGCTTAGGCAAGCCTGTCCCTCTGGTGTCTAGGAGGACAGAGCCCTGGACCTTCCCCGATGCAGTTTCTTACTTGTCCTTGACCCGGGCAGGGCTAGACAGCACCACTCTCCAAGTGCCTAATAAGGGGCCTGGGAGATTCCTCTCTCCATCAGTCTGGGGACAGCCATGAACGTTGCTGTCTCTCCAGAGGATGTGCAGCTCCATGTAATTACACCTTTTTCAAGCCGTGTAGAAAGGAATTGTTGGAAAGGCCCCATTGATTGCGGGCTTGAGAATCACTGGGCTCCAACTGGGACAGCTGATAATGATAATGATCTTGCATTTATACAGACCTTTTCATCCAGATGGATCCATGGAGCTCAGCAGAATTTACAACCGATTGTCCAAGCGCAGAGCCAAACTCTGCCCTCTGAGAGGTGCCGCCAGCTCCCACTGAGGTCACACTGCTGCTGGGGGTCTCAGTCAACATTGTCCCTCAGGCAGGAGCACGTTCTGGGTCCTAGCACTTAAGCTAGAGGAGGAATTTGCACATCACAATTGTGGCAGCTTGAAGCAGGCTGCAGGGCAGCTGGAAAGCTGGGCCTGGGGAGCTGCACCTGCACATGAGGAACAGGACTCCTTTGCTGAGTGCCGAGCCCCACCCCTGCACCCCAGTATGAGAGGCAGGTGAGCCCCCCAAAATACTCGTGAATTCCCAATGTGTGTTCCATATAACATTAGTCATTCTTGCATGATGATCCTGGAAAAGAAACAATTTAGAGGTGGTTTGGGAAAGGCAGAGGTGGATCCTCCACCTGAAGTGTATATTAGCATATTTAAGAAAGGAGTCCTGAAGTTAAAGAGACTGACCTGGCCACAATCTAGTGCACCCCAAGCCGATTGGCCCACAGGACACGTTCTGCCTTGCAGCTGTCTGGTGTGTGCTTTGAACTAATCTGGTCTGGATTCATTCAGACCAGCCTCAAGGAAGGTCTTCCAGCTTCATGTTTCTCAATCAAAGATGTGTATATCCTACTTAGACCTGAGTTAACGTCCCAGAGCTGCACAGTAATTATACATCATTTTATTTACTAACCATGGGAAAACTAAGAGCCAGAGAGGGATAACACATGCCAGACTGACACACAAGTTGGTAGTAAAGCCAGGACCAGCCTGACACCCCAACCTGATACAGCTATAAATGTAACAACCTACTTTTTTTTTTTTTTTTTTGGTACTGCGGATTGGACCCCAGAGTGTTCTACCTCTAAGCTGTACCCTCAACCCTACTTTTTTGCGGTACTGGGGATTGAACTCAGGGGCATTCTACCTCCGAGCTATACCCCAGCCCTATTTTTTATTCTTTATTTTGAAACAGGGTCTCACTCAGTTGCAGAGTGCCTCACTAGGTAGCTGAGGCTGGCCCCAAACTCGGATCCTCCAGTCTCAGCCTCCCAAATGCTGGGATTACAAGCATGCGCCACCACGCCCAGCTCTATTTTATTTATTTTTAAACAGAGTTCGCTAAGTTGCTAAGGGTCTTGCTAAATTGCTAGGCTGGCCTGAACCTGGGACCCTCCTATCGTGGCTGCCTAGGTACTGGGATTACAGGCATGTGTCACACCTGGCTACAACCTACTTTAAAAAGAAATCGAGAGATGTACAGCAAAGAAATTCTATGTAACCGTTGCCGTGTTTCCTGGAATCCACTGTGGCTTCTTCTTTTTGCAGGTAACAGGTTTTCTGCATGTGGTAGGATGCCCCATTGTTTTGAGTCTTAGGTATTTGTGGGTTGCAAGTTCGGACTTAACTAAATCCAAGTGAATTTCTGAACACAATTTTATACATGCACTACCACTCCATACACATATATACCCACACATAAAAGGCAGACTTTCCAGAGCTCGTGAGGTGAGTAGGAAAAGAACGATTGAACAATAAGGCCCTAGACCTGTGCTGTCCAATGCAGTGGGCACAAACCACAAGTAGCTATTTAAATTTGTAGGTTAAATATATTTTAATAATAGCTTTCCAACTGCTCTAGTCCCATTCCAAGTACTCAGTAGCCACAAACGGCTACCATATTTGATGGTGCAAATTGAGACAGGTCCATCATCACAGATGGTCCTGCTGGACAGCGTTGCTGCGGACCCTCCACACACATCTTATCCACAGCAATGCTAGGCACTGGGCCAGCCTCTTGCTACATTGTCTTTTGGGCAAAGTGTCACCCTGATTTGCAGACTCTTCACTTACAGATCATCAAAAGAAATTGTAAGCTGGCCATGGTGGTGCGTGCCTGTAATCCCTGTATTTGGGAGCCTGAGATAGAGGGATCACAGGTTCAAGACCAGCCTCAGCAATTTAGTGAGACCCTGTTTCAAAATAAAAGGAGGTAGATGCCCTTGAGTTCAATACCTAGTACCAAAAGGGAAAAAAAAGTTACTGATCTCCTAAATTCTGAATGTCAATGATCATAGAATAACCTAGAAGCATACCCTGAAGACACAGATAATGTGACAGCCATGTTTTTATCTACTGCCTACCTTCAAGTTCTAAATTAAACCACTATCACCACTGAATGGACCACTCAACACTAAGATGTGAGCAATTTTGTTACATAGCTGTCTGGAGTTTCCTTAATCTCTTTTCCTATGAGTACCTTGATAAATAATCACTATTTACCTAGTATCTGATTACTTTGTCTTTATAGCCCTATAGTTAGCTTTTGGATATCTGATAAATATGCATGGTTGATTTCTTTACAACTGCTGCTCAGTAATTCTTCATTCAACCCCAAGTTGGCAACATTACTCCCAAGGTCAACACCTTTTCCTTCCTTTTGTTTCATTTCAGTTCATTTCGTTTCCTTTCCTTTCTTCCCTCCCTCCTTCCTGCTTTCCTTGCAAAGACTTTATTTTTTTTCCAAGCAGTTTCAAGCCAAAAGCTCAGAGAGTTCCTAGATACTCCCCACCATCAACATCCACAGCAGAGTGGTACATTTGTTATAACTGAGGAGCCCACACTGACACCTCATTGTCAACCCAATGATTACATTGGGATTCACTCTTGGCGATGTACTTTCTGGAGGTTTTCACCATATATAATAACACACAAAATAGTTTTCCTGCCTTAAAAATCCTCTGTGCTCTACCTATTTACCCCTCCCTCTGCTCACACCCCTAGCAACCAAGCCCCTTTCCTTTAAGGACTCCCATTCACTGTCTGCACATTCCTGAGCCTGGTCGCTGCTGCTGTGGTCCCCATCTTCTAAATGCATGGACTGAAGTCCAAAACCATTGTAACTTCCCTGCCACACAGCACAGCAGAGCAGTGGCAGTAAGGGACGGGCCCACGATGCCGGCTTTCCTGCAGCTCTCTAGAGCCCTCCCCCTCCTCTCATTTGCCACCATGACCTCATCCTCCCCGCTGCGCGGCCTCCCAGCCAGGCCCGGCGGCAGGAGCATCACCACTGCTGGTTTTGTTCTGGGATTCGGATGTTCATTCTTTTCTCAGGATCCCCCAGGTTGCTCAGACAGAGTGGCTGCCAGTCAGCCCCAAGAGTCCTGGAATTTGGCTTCAAACCAAATTCTCGCCTGGGGCCAATGCCCTGCCTCTCCCCAGCCCTGGCTGCCAGTCAGAGAGGAGAGATTGAGCTAAGCTCCTTGGCAGAAGGCAGAGAGAGCCTCTAACTCCGGTTTTCACTTCCAGCCTTCTTAGAAATTCTGGAGTTGATTTTAAATTCTTCAGGTGGCAAAGGATGTGCAGCGTTTCCTTTGAAGCTGAAGTAGGTTTTCTCTGAGCTCCATCATTCAGGATGAGCCCCAGCTGCTGGGGCTCTTTCCCACGACCCCACTATGGCAGAGAATCCCCTTCCTCCACGGTAATGGAACTTGTAGCTGGGCACCGTGGCCACCTGGAGTAACACTACATTTCTCCATTCCCCTTGCAGTTAGATGCAGCTTAACTTCTGGCCTTTGGAGTTATGTAGGACTGGGGTGTGCACCTTCCAGGAGGAAGAAGAACATAAACTTCTCCTCCCCCTTCCTTCTGGCTAGAATGGGACATGGCAGCTGGAATTAGAGCAAACCTCTTGGCCCACGAGGTGGCTTTGAAAAGGAATCTGTACATAGTAGATAAATAAGCAGATGGAGCCTGGATTCCCTGACACAGGTAACCTCACAGCCGCCCTGGACCACCTTTAGCTTTCTGCGTAAGACAAAAATAAACATCTATGGTATTTAAACCACTTACTTGGGGTTTTCTGTCATTCACACATAAGCCTAATGCTAACTAATAAACCTACCCCCCAAGTATTACTAATAATAATGATAAGAAGGAAGACAAGAAAAACAACAGCTACAACTTTGGACATTGCTTGTGTTCCAGGTGCAGTGCTCATCACATCAAATATAGAATCTTAGCCGGGCATGGTGGCGCACGCTTGTAATCCCAGCATTCGGGAAGCTGAGACCGGAGGATCTGGGTTCGCGGCCAGCCTCAGCTACCTAGTGAGGCACTCCACAACTTAGTGAGACTAGGTTTCAAAATAAAGAATAAAAAATAGGGCTGGGGGTGTAGCTCGGAGGTAGAGTGCCCCTGAGTTCAATCCCCAGTACCGCAAAAAAAAAAATATATATATATATAGAATCTTACTTAATCTTTGCGGTGGCCCAAAAGGTGAATGCTATAGTCACCATTTACCAAAGAGGAAACTAAGGTTTAGTGTTCTGTTTTGGTTTTTTTTTTTTTTTTTTTTTTTTTTGCAGTACTGCGGATTGAACTCATGGGCATTCTACCTTTGAGCTATACCCCCAGCCCTATTTTTTATTCTTTATTTTGAAACAGAGTGTCACTAAGTTGCAGAGTGTCTCACTAGGTAGCTGAGGCTGGATGCGAACCCGGATCCTCCGGTCTCAGCCTCCTGAATGCTGGGATTACAAGTGTCCGCCACCACACCCGGCTGAAACTTAAGTTTTAAAAAACATAGGTAACCCATTTAAGGTGATTCATTAATAAAAGCCAAAGATAGGACTCAAATCCTACAGACAGGAATGGGGAAGGGCGAGAAGGTCAGGCCAGGGAGAAGGCGACCCAAACTGGATGATGAAGCGCCCTGGGTGCCATTGAGGACCCTCAGGGCTGCCTGAGGCTATTTTAAAATTTCCAGGGAAACACGGCAGGACTTGACATCTGTCAGGCCCTGCACAAACCTCCAGTTTGAGGTAGCTCAGCATCTCAATGTTATTTATTGTGCTACAGTTATTTCAATACGAGAACCCTTGGAGAAAAGTTTTGCTATTTCTGCCAAAGATACTCAGAAGTAAATCTGAACTGCTGATGGCCATTCCTGATGACAAAGCCAAAACAGGAAAGAAGAGCTGAAAAACAGGAGGGACATTTCTAAGACCATCATCTGAGCACCTGTGTCCTGCCATACCTGGAGTCTCACCTTTTTAAGCACCGTGTTCCGTTCTATAATTAAACCACTTTGACTTGAGTTTCTGCTGCTTGCAACAGGAATTCTAGGGCTTGGAAAATTAGCCAGTGGAAGAGATCCAAGAAAAAAGGTCTTACCTTTGAAGTGACTCCTTGGAAAGGTTTGAAGAAACCAATCCTATGGGTTCCTGTCAGCAGGGAAGATCTTTTTAAGAATTGGGAGGAGATGAAGAGGTGATATTATCTGCAATGGTCCTGAATCATTCTGCTCCACTGAGAAATGGTGGTTTCTCCAGTAAAGAGGCAGAAGGCATCTCCCAACATCCTGCGTCCCTAACATGACCCAAGATGTCCTTTAGTCCCCTGTCCTCCCTACCAGCGATCCCTCCTATATAAATCTTCATCTGTCTGTTCCCTAAACCAGTTTAGGGCTAGGATTGAAGGCTGTTGGCTTTCAGGTCAGTCACATACTATCAATGTGATTCCAGATTACTTCCTTGTCAAGCTTTAGCTTCCTTATCTATAAAATGGGGATACTAATTCCTCTTCCAAGGTTGTTTGGGAAATTATTCTACAAAATGAATGCAAACGTACCTACAGAATTACACAGTGTAAGGTACCCAGCACACAGAAGAGACACTGTGTAATTGTGAGATGCCTTCCCCCTGCCCCAGTCACTCTTTTTATCTCAGAGAGTTTGTTTTGACACAAGGGACACTTAATAAATTTATGTAGGATGCTTGTGTGATCCCCGTGGAGATCAAACCCACATTCACTTTGAATTTATGTAGTACATCTACTTTCATCAAAACAGATGCAGGCTGCCATTTAATTTAATTTTTATTTTATTTTTGCAGTGTCGAGATGCTACCCAGGGCCATGTACATGCTGGGCAAGTGCTCTACCACCAAGCTACACCTGTAGCCCAAAAGGGTCATTTTACACTTCGGTGAACACACCAAGGTCTAAGTGATCTCTCTAACTGCAACAACCAGCATTTCCTGAAAGCCTTCCCAATAGCAGGGGTGTAAATGACACAGCCTTGACCTCAGGAAGTCCCCAGTCTAACCTCGACTGGGGGTGTGAGTGATAAGAATTTTCACAGAACAAAGGTGTCTGCTTCCCAAAGACTCTGACTTTGGGAATTAGAAAAAGCATAAAGGGTCATTTATTACAACTACCTCTCCTCTCCCATCTGACATTCACAACCTTGATACAACATACCACGATTGTTCAGCCTGGGCTTGAACACTTCTCCTGATGGGAGACTCACCTCCCGCCGAGGCTGCCCAGTGTGTCTTCGCAGGGCTCCAGCCATTAAGAAGTACAGATAGGAAGTTTTCTCTGACCTGAAAGTGTCAGCTATTCTATCAGCTCTCTGCCTGAAGCTGACAGAGAACAAAATGGGAATTAGATACGTGTGGTGGTTTCAGCATGAGACAGTTACTCGGTTTAAGGCCAAATACAAAACAGAGAAGAAGGGGGAATGCATTTGCCAAAGGGAGCCCTCCCCGTGTGCTTTGGCTTTGCCCCAAACTATTTGACAAAGAGCCACAAAGATGGCATGGTCAGAGCACATCATCCAAATGTATGTGTGGCTCCACGGGTAGAAAGATATTTGGCCTCCATGAAAACCTTTTTAATCTTATGAACAGTTCCTTTCAAAATAGAGTCTGCTTTTCTTTTTACTTTTGATTTTTAAATTCTCTCATTTTCCTTGACACTGAAAAGTTTCATTTTGACTTCAGCCCTTCCCTTCAAATTAGTTTCCTCTGTATAGAGCTATCCTATCCAACACAGTAGCCACTAAGCCACGATTAAGTAAAATTTTAAATTCAATTAAATTTTCATCACACCCGCCACATTGCAAGTGCCTGGTGGCCACATGTATCTACTGGCCACCATATTGAACAACGCGATATAAAAAGTTCTATCAGCCCTTGTGCACTGCAGAGTGACTTTGACCTTGCATTTACTTATTAATACAAAGGAAACAAGTATGATATTTAAAACCAATAGACCTAGAGTCTAATCCTAGTTCCCCATCTTAGAAACTGTATGACTTTGGACAAGTTACTGGACCTCTCTGGGCTCCACTTCAAATCCTGCTCCCATAAGACATGGCTTGGGATGCCTCATCCTCATGTGTTATCTGCACCTTTTGTTACCTCATTAGCAACCTGCAGCTTTGAATATGAGCTACACATGCAGGTTCTCGCCTTTCCCATTGGCCAATAAGCTCCTGGAAGCACATTCATCTCTGCTTCTTCCATAGCAAATAAGGCAGGGTAGAGTTAGTGGCAGGACCCCAAATCAAATCACCTTCTGTGTGATGTAGGCAGATCTAACTAAATAGAGGGCTATTTGTGCTTTCCCTCAATGCCTCTAAGAAAAACCCAAGGCTTGAACAACTACAAAGTTGATCAATGAGTACATTAGTGGGTCAACATAATAATAGTATAGTGGCAAGTGTTTAGTGAATATTTTCCATATTCAGTCAGACACCACGCTAAATGTTTTACATATGCTTAATCTTCACTGCAATAAGATACATTGTTTGCAGATGAGGAAACTGATTCAGAAAAGTTGGGCGATTTCCTTAAGAATGCATAGCCAGTCAGAATCAGAGCTGGTGTTGAATCTAGGCTGACTCCAGAGATCACAAGCAAGAGATTAGTGCAATGGGGCACTAATGGGGTCCTCTCTTTACTGAGTTACAGACCCTACTACTACCCTTACCCAGAGGTTTTGACTGAAGAGTGATGATCCACCAACAAGAGCACCAGAAGGTTCCAAACTTGGGTGTAGACAGTCAAACCAACCTCAAGTATCAGGCTCAGATGATAGAAGGTAAGGATATTTACACTGGTAAGAATAGGGTCCAGGGCTGAGACATACCTTTCCAAAGCATGTTTTAAAGATTATAATGGAAGCTCAGAATTTCTTCCCTCAAAATATACAAGTGTAGCCAGGTTTGTAATCCCGGTGCTTGGGAGGCTGAAACAGGAGGATCGTAGGTTCACAGCCAGCCTCAGTTACTTAGTGAGACCCTCCGCAACTTAGTAAGACACTGTTTCAAAATAAAGAATAAAAAAATAGGGCTGGAGGTGTAGCTCAGAGGTAGAATGCCCCTGGGTTCCATCCCTGGTACTGCAAAAAAAAAGAAAAAAAAAATGCAAGCATATTCACTTTGACCTAGTAATTTCTCTTGGAGAATTTATTCTAATAGAATAACCAGTAGTATGCATGCACCACAATTTAGCCACAAGGAAATTCATTATAGCATTGTTTGTGAAGGGGGTGGGGGGAGAATGCAAATGTCCAACAATTGAGGAGTAATTAAATAAATCACATTTCACATATAAGTTGCAAAACTATTCAAAATGTTATGTTGGAGATACACTTTAATGCCATAGAAATGATATTGAGTATGTATGTGTGTGTGCTGGGGATTGAACCCAGGAACATTCTCCCTCTGAGCTACACCCTCAGCCCTATTTTTTATTTGGAAACAGAGTTTCCCTAAGTTGCTGGAAGCCTCACTAAGCTGCGAGGCTAGTGTTAAATCTGTGATCCTCCTCTCTCAGCCTCCCAAACTGAAATACTGTAATTACAGGTATGTACCACCATACCCAGCTTTGAGTCATTTTATGTATGTATGTATGTATGTATGTATGTATGTATGTATGTATTTTGTACTACAGGGGTTTAAACCAGGGATGTTCTACCTCTGAGCTACACCCCTAGCCCTATTTTGTTTTTAAATAGGGCCTAAACTGCTGAGGTCAGCCGTGAACCTGTGATCCTCCTGTCTCAGTCTCCCAAATACTAGGATTATAGGCATGTGCCACCATCCCCAGCTTTGAGCCATTTTAAACAGGGAAAAAGTCACAGCCGTTTGCATCTAATGGTCCAGTCTTTGCTAAGTAGAGGTAGAGAGCCGTCTCTAGATGGAAAAACAGAGTGCTGACTCTGGGTGGAAGGGGTTAGATAATGTGTTTTTCCTTCTTTGCCTTATTTGTATTTTCTAGTTTTTCTATGTGATTTCTTGTAGAATTGAACATTCACACCAGGTGCAGTGGCCCAGGCCTGTCATCTCAGCTACTCAGGAAGCTGTGGCAGTAGGATCTCAAGTTCAAGGCCAGCCTGGGCAACTTAGCAAGACCTTGTCTCAAAATAAAATAAAAAGGGCTAGGGGTGTAACTCAGTGGTAGAACACCTGCCTAGCATGTGTGAGGTCCTGAATTCAATCCCTAGTACCACACACACACACACACACACACACACACACACACACACGCATACACACAAAATTGAACGCTTACTATTTTGTAGTATTTCTGAGGAACCCTTTTACTGGCCCTCCACGCAGGCCCTCTCTTGGAGGAGAGGGGTTGCCCTCCGGGAGGAGTGGGCTCAGGCTCCCTTACACCGGTTTACGGTTTACACAGCATTTTCCCATTGCGGGACTAACAATTGCCCTGCGGTTTTTATGGGCAAGGCTATTTATTTTCCAATCAGAGGCATTGAGTCGGGACTTCTGGGACTTCTGGGGGTAAACTGGTAGCTCAGGGCAGCTTTGAAGCGTCACAAGTGGGAGGTTTTGTCTCCTGAAGATTTAGGAGGGCAGGCTCTCGGGACTGTTTTATTGGCTTCTTTTACATATGTATAGTCCAGAGCAGGAGCGGGGGCACTGCTAGGTGGGGACAGACCTCCCCAAAGGCAAAGAACTGTCTGAAACCCAGGGGAACGTGAAAGCTTCTCAAACATTGGCCCCTTGCCCTCGACCTAAACCACAGCCTAGAGACCCCTTCCCTTCTCCTGGATTTTCTTCTGTGTTTTCTTCTGAAGTGGAGCTTAGAGGTGGGAATTCGGAGTCAGACCAGGGCCGGTGCCATAGGCAAGTTATTCAATTTCCCTTAACTCCAAATAAATTCTTCATCTGTAAAGTGGGCCAATAGTAATTGCTATTTCATGCTACAGACTGTCGTAAGGCGTGAATATGAGAATACCCATGAAAGTGCTTAACGCAGTGCACAGTAAGCGCTCATTCCATGGTAATTTACTATTCTCTTTCTCTTTCCTTCCTCCCTCCTTCCCTTCCTCTTCCTTTCCTCCTCCTATCCTTGCTTTTTGCTATCCTCCCACAGGCTAAGGCTAACAAATCCTGCAGCTAGAAGACAGGTTCCATTCAGGACCAGTGGACATCTTCTCTCCACAGGTTCCCTAAACTTCTACCCTAGAAATTCTGCAAACTCCCCAGCTCCAAGCACATACACCACACACACACACACACACACACACACACACACACATACACACACACACACACACACACACACACACACACACACACTCCAGCCCTGAATGTGGTTTTCAGTGTGACTCAGGCCCTGGTGCAGGGACAAATTGGACGAGCAGAGTGTAAATGTTACCACTCTGGCTCCTCCACAAGAGGGGCTGAGCACAGATGTTTGCAGGGGCGAGTGCAGCCCACTAAGAATGGGGGCATTGTGTGCGGGCTCACACAAAGGCCCAGTGGCCCCACTCGGCTGCCAGCCTCCCGAGCATCCCCTCTTTACGCATTGATTTATTAGGCCAGGGATGAATGAAAACGTAATTAATATTACTGAAGCATTAGAGTCTATTTAATTTAAATGCCACTGAATATTTCACTTTCAGCTGGGAGTGACAATGTGCTCAGGCCCGGCTGGTGAAAGCCAGGGCCATCTGTTACCCCGGCGAAGGAGAGAGACAGGGGAGGCCGAGAGTGCGGGGCTTTGTGGACATTCCAAAGGTCCACGATCATCATTCAACTCAAGGGCAGCCAAACTGCATTCCTCTGCACGAGTCCCTGGCCCTCGCCCTCAGCCCGGAGGGGGCTTAGAGAATGGGCAGCGGGCAGCCAGAGGATGCAGAAATCCAAGAGCCCAGTGCAGCACCAAGAAAGCCCACCGGGAGGCCAGGAAGCTACAGTGCAGTCAAGGGAGGAAAAGACACAAATCCAGAGCTAGTTAGGGAACTACTGCATTTGAGGAATAAGAGCAGCCCAGTTAGAACCAAGTCGCCCAACAAGGTAGCTGCTAGTCACCTGCAACTCTTCTCATTAAAATTTAATTGAAATGAAATAAAAAGTCCAGTCCCTCAGTCCTGCTTACCACACATGATATGCTTAATAGCCATACCCAGTGGCTAGTGGCTACTGCATGGCACCAGGCAGATCATTTCCATCATCGCAGAAAGTTCCCGACAGTACTGTTCTAGAAGGCAATTGTACCCCCATAGTTAGAGGGAAAGTGGCCCAGAAATTGGCCTGAAGAACGCTGATCAGTTGGCTTGGGAACTCTCTGAGCCTCCAAAAATCACCTGATGGTCAAGAGCAGGTGCTCTGGTGATAGGTCACGTGCATTCAAATCCAGCTTTGGTTCCCGCCCTCGATCAAGTTATTTAAGTTCTGTGCAACTCCAACTTGGCTTGTCCGTCTGTAAAATGGAGATCATAATGGGATCTGACTGACTGTGTCACTGAGGAAAATAATTATAAGATGCTTCCAAGGGAGCTTGGTTCACAGGAAAAGCGCTATACCTGAGCTATTTTTCACAGCAGGGACTAAGGGGGAGAATGATCTTAGATTAAAAGGGGAATGTTGCAAAGATATATCTGAGCTGAGGAGACATGTGGGTTTTGAATGCAAGAGAATAAATCTTCAGGCAGCCAGCTGGGGGCCCAGATCCCAGGTTTGTGGGGCTGGGGGAAGGGGTAGGGGATCCCAGGGCCCTCATGCAGTGCAGCCGCAGCAACAGCAGGAGTAGCAGGAGGGGGAGGTTCTGTCCTTCGTGGGACGATAATTAGCCCGGTGGGTTCTCTCATAATTGGGATCATTTGTTCTCCTGGCTTTTTCTCTGACACACTGATTCCATGCCAGGGGAAAGCTGTGTGACTCACACCTTGCCATGCCAATTAGCTGATAAACATCAAACGTAAACAAAGATGGCCTAATTAAAACTAGTCGCTGAACCTCTGTGAGCATCTTGTCAAAATTGCACCAACATTCTGCACCCAGGCTTGTGCTGGGTCTTGGGAGCTAAATGAGGGACTCTGTGGAGAAGCCACAGATGTCCCTTCAGGAGGGGCCCGCGATGATGACGGAGGAAGCAGGCAGAAGGCAGAGGAAGAGATTAGCTCAGCCACTTGGACTGGCCCCGAGGCGATTCCAGCTGCAAACCTCCCCACGCATGCAGAGGGTCCCCAGTGTGCATGCAGCATGTCCGCTGCTGCCCCTTTGCACCAAGAATCTTTGTTTCCACATATGGTTTTCGGTTGGGTCATCTTTTTATGCTTTTGGATAGATCTAATCCTGAAATTCTCAGATCTGCCAGTGAGCCTCTCCATGGTTCCATTTTCCTCCTGGAAAGGGAGGAATGACAACGTTCAGTGTCACAGTAAGAACCAAATGAGCTTGGACCCAGGGAAGGACTTTGCAAAGATAAAAGCATCATCCCACGTTGAATTATGCTGTCTGGCCTTGTGTAAAGAGTGACACTTGGGGAGCTGGGGGTATAGCTCAGTGGTCGCATGCACATGGTCCTGGGTTTCTTGCACATGCACACATGCATGCACGCATGCGCACACAGACGTGACAATTTTGGATTTTGATGCACTTCAGTCCAAACCTTGGCTGTGTCACTTACTATGTAGGTGAGTCACCTAACTACTCTCAGACTCAGATTCCTCGTCTGGAAAGTGGGGCTTGTGAATATGTCGAGATGAAAAATAAAGGCAACAAAGCCCTTGCCACAGGACTCTGTATACAGTAGGTGCCTAACCATGATGGTTCCCTACCCTACCACTCCTTCCATAAGGGCAGGGCAGGGCTCATTAAACAAGAAGAGGAGGAGGGAGAGGAGGAGAATGCTTTCTTGTGCCCTAGCCCCCATCTCTACATACGCCCCTCACTCTCTTCTTTGATTCTCTCTTGTAGCTTAACCACATTGGAGTCTGTTAGAAATAACTTTTTATAACATCAAGAAAAGGCACATGTTCAAAAATTGCTTGGCAAGGCGATTTTACTTTTTTGCAAAAAAGGGTGCTCCCAAATATACAAGAGAGAGAGCACACCTGAGGAAGAACCTGGTGGATCTTATATCCCTAATGCAAAGCCCTTCCTGCGCTGAACTCCTATTGGTGGGAGTTACAGCTTCACATTCTTCCTGGTCAGCTACAGTGGAAGTTGGGGGAGGGTCAGCACCTACAATCTCTTGAGATGCTAACTTTGTGAAGGAATCCAAGTATTACAAGATGGCGAATTAAATCGAGCTACTCCTTTGACAGAAAAGATACAATTATATTCTCACAAGTCCCAGCCTCTGGGACTTACTTGAATTACTAGCAGTCCCTCACACACAAAGGCAACTTCAGACTGCCTTTTTCACCTGCTCTCCCTCTACTGGATGTACCCTCTCCTCCTGGTGGAAAGTTTCTCAACTCCTGAGCCTCTGCTCAGGTCTCTATGGTGATTTTTCTGACCATTCTCATTGCTGTCTCCTATAACCTTAAGGCAAAACCACTTGGGTTGTTCCTTTACCATCCACCCCATACATGTTCAACCACCATGTAGTAATGCAAAAGTGCATGAATGCATAAATGGTTGAAATATGTGGCAGGTATTTACTTATACCAGACCCTGCCCTCCAGGGTTCAAAATCCAGTGGAGGAGCCAGACTTGCAAATTATTTCATGCCTTAGCAAGTTACTGGGTGCTTAGTTAAAAGCAGGATTCCCAGTTGGGCGTGGTGATGCACACCTGTAATCCCAGTTCTTGGGAGGCTGAGATAAGAGGGTCATAGGTTTGAGGCCAGGCTCAGAACCTAAGGATACCCTATTTCAAAAACAATAAAAAATGAAATAGGGCTAAGCGTGTAGCTCGGAAGTAGAATGCCCCTAGGTTCAATTCCTAATCCTGAAAAAGGAAAGAAAAGAAAGCATGATTCCACCCTGCATCCCTGCTCCCATATTTTGAGAAGTTAAGGACCTTGTCCTAGAAATGACTATTTCCCCAGCACCCACCACAATGCCTAGACAGAGCAGAATCTCTATGCTTCTTTGAAGGAATAAATGCATAATTGAATCAACACCTGAGCCACAGCAGTTCTTCCCAACTGGATCTCTATGGACACTCCCAAGACTTAGGACACTGCCCATTGTCCTACACATCATGCACCCACTAAAAACCTTCCCTTTTCTCTGGTATACATCCTATTGCTGGTTTGCAGCCACTGCCCTGCCAAAATAATAATAAAAAAAGGTGTTATAGAAAATTAAAAATGGTAAAGAAAAGGAAGCACCTGTAGATAACCTGCACAAGCCCTTTGGTGTGGGTCTCTCCAGATCTCTGCCTGTGTTGCTTATCTGCAAACACAGTGATAATTTCATGCTTGGACTCAAGTTGAACTGCTCATTCTTAGCTCCCATCTCTGCCACCTTTGTGTGTGTGGGGGGGGGGGGGTACTGGTGATTGAACCCAGGGGCATTCTGCCTCTTAGCTATACCCCAGCCCTATTTTTTATTCTTTTTTGAAACAGGGTCTCCCTAAGTTGTGGAAGGCTTCACTAAGTAGCTGAGGCTGGCTGAGAACCCAGATCCTCCTGTCTCAGCCTCCCAAGTACTGGAGAAACAAGTGGGCATCACCACACCCAGCCCCAGCTCTGCCACTTTAATGGCCTTCAATGTTTCTGCTACTTTTTCAAATCCTGCCCAATTGAAACAGTTAATACACCAAGGTGCTTTGTCTGTGGGTAGCAGGACCCTGAACCAGTCACAAGACTCTGGGTCCCAGGTTCTTCATCTATAAAGTGGAGAGGATGACTATGGCGACTTCACTGTTTGTTCCTTGCATGTGAGGTGCTTGCTGCATAGTGAGAGCTCAAGGTCTGTCAGCCCATTCTTCCTCAGACTCTTTAGTGAGGACTGGAGAAGCCATTCATGATGGAGAAAGGCGAGAAGGGTGCAAGTAGTATTCTGGTGACTCTGAGATGAGTCACTCCACATTGCAGCCCTGGGTGTCGGGACTGCCCCCAGTGCTGGTTTCTGTGTGAGCTTTGAGTAGACCTGCAGCAAAGCTGCAGCTCCAGCCTAGGACAATGGTGGTTTCACTGCACCCGCCTAGAGTCAACAAAGGGATTAAGGCTGCCCCACAGCCCAGGTGAACTGGATAAACAGAGCAGGCGCTCACCTGAACGCGGAAACGCTCCCTCCCGGGCAGGATGCGGGCCTGGCCACCGCCTGCCCCCAGCTTGCGTGCCCGAAGAGAATCCTCTTCCGCCTAAGGCAGGTGTCCTCAGAAAGGGGCTTTGTCACCAGCCTGGTCCTCCGGAGGCTGGGAGCCTCATGCTGCCCAGCCAGGACATCACCAGCCCTCCTGGCACCAGGAACCGAGGTTGGTTTTGGCAACAGCTCTGTTTCCAGAACAATCATTGCGACAGTATTTGGTGTAGTGGAAGAGTTGTGGCTGTAGAGCCAGCCAGGCCAAGGTTCAAGTCCTCACTCTGCCATTTACCAGCCGGGTGGCTCAGAGCCTCCACTTCCCTACTGCATAAGGTGACAAGCGTGTCGTCCCCCCCCCCCAACCCCCACCCCGCCTCCTCGCATTGCTGAGACCTTTCTGGACGGTGCCTGGAACCGAGCAGCTTTAGTCCTGGCTGCCGGCTTCTTGCTTCACTTGGCAGGGACTGCGCTACCGGGTAGGAAAGTGAGAAGCCCTAGATGGCGGGTGGCGGAGAGGCCCTGGCTCACAGGCAGTCACTTTCCTGTCCCCAGGAGTAGGGGCTGTCCCTGCAGATGCAGAGCTGAATGAGAGGCAGAAGGGCGCCGCTGGGGTACTTCAAGTGGAGAAGTAAGAGTGGGTGCAGAAGAGAGCTGCCTCCGTGGCGGCGGTGTAGAAAAGACTGCAGGAATGTGCTCTCGGCCCCGCCGCCCCACTCCCACCACGAGCCTCATTGTTTGTCTCCTGGCTTGGGTCCCTATTCAAATGCAAACACCAGGAGGCGCCTTTGCATTGTAGCCAAGTGCACTGTGATGGGATTGACAAGCTGCAGCAGCACGCAGAGCCGAGGTAGCTGGAGGGGATGGGTGGAAGGAGATGCCTGGAACCCTAATGGCTGCAGGGAATGGGGTGAGGGGGGTAAGTAGGCAGAAAGTGCTTGGTTTTGACCAGAGTTAGCTCTGCTTACAGGCAAGAGGGTCCCTGCTCCATGACCCCTTCTCCCATCCAAACCATGCATGGAGGACTGGCTGTGGGGTGAGGGCCAGGGCTATACATCTGGCAATGGCAGCTAAGCATGAATCAGGCCACCTTATTGGAATCCAGTTTTGCCTCAGAGTGACCTTGGTCAAGCTCCTCAACCTCTCGGCTTCCCCACCTGTAAAAGGAGGACAGGAACACCTGGCTCCACAGGCTTGTGGGGTTGGCTGATCTGCAGCAACTCAAAAGATGTTTGCTCTGGATATTTTCTCAGAGAAGTGCCTTCAGCTCAGCCCTCCAAGGAAATGGCTTGGAGTCTGTTAAAACCCAGCAGGACTTAGTAGTGCAAATGGTACTTGGGTTTATTTCCTGGGATGAAAAAGGGCCATTGTAGAAAGCCCGGTTAAATCCAAATAAAGTCTAGTTTAATAAATATTATTACCAATGGTAATTTGTTAGTTTTAATAAGTGTATCATAGTTATGAAAGATACCAACATTAGAGGAAGCTGGTAGCAGGTAGGTATACAGGAACTCTCCGTGGGTGGAGGTTGTATAGACACACAAAGCATTGCTTGAAATTTGTTTGAATTAGTCAAAGTACCGATATTCATCAGTGTTGTTTATTATGGGGGAAAATAGAAAATAGCATAAACATCAAACAAGGAATTTTACCCACTTGGTGATGATATGCCCATATAAGAAAGTTGACAGCCATTAAAAGTAATTTGGTATAATTTTATTTGTAGATAAGCATCAGTTAGAATACATTTGGCTACAGATAACAGAAAAATGCAATTCAACCCACTCAAGTTAAAAAATAAGTAGTTTATTATCTAAAAACAAACAAACCCTCACAATACTTAAATATGTTGTGACTCTAGCCATCCCAGGCCAGAAGAACTATGAATGTATGGTAGAAGATAGGCTTTTCTAGGCCGCCTCCTTGTATAATCAAGGAAACAATCCCTCAAACCCACTGCCAATCAGCCTCACCATCACTTTATCCAGAATTATATCACATTCTGTCATTACCTTGTCACTGGCCAGGGGAAGGCACTGCTAATTTAGCTAAGGCAAATTCTGTTTTTACCCTGGAGATTGAAGATAGGATCTGCCTTCAAAAGAAAGTAGATTCCTTGTTTAAAACAGGCCTTCTAGCCAAGTGTGGTGGCACATGCTTGTAATTCCAGTACTTGGAGGCTGAGACAGGAGGATCTCGGCCAGGAGGTTCTTAGCCAGCCTCTGCAACTTAGTGAGATCCTGTTTCAAAATAAAGAATAGAAAATAGGACTGAGGGTATAGCTCAGAGGTAGAATGCCCCTGGGTTCAATCCCTAGTACAGCAAACAAAACTATTCACACATTTATACATGGAGAAATTTATTCATGGAGAAATATTTGAAAGGATATTCTTCAAAAGTTAACACTGGTTAGCTAATAGGCCATGAGAAACAGGGTCTCACTAAGTTGCGGAGGGCCTCACTAGGTAGCTGAGGCTGGCCTCGAACCCAGATCCTCTGGTTTCAGCCTCCCAAATGCTGGGATTACAAGCGTGCACCAACATGCCCAGCTTACTACGGTTAATTCTTTGTGTTTAGTTGTGCTGAATTATTTGCTATGTGTGTGTTACTCTTACACAGACTCTAATCATTTTCTTTGGAGAGTTTTTTTAAGTAGGCAAGATCATTGTGGGGAAAACTTTAGGAACTGCTATTTCAGGCTTTGGAGACTTTCCTGAGAAATTAAAAATTATAAGGTTTTTTGTTTGTTTGTTTGTTTGTTTTACAATGTTCTGTTTATTTAAATGCCAGGTTAAAAACATGGCTACAAATTCTTCGACACTCCTTCTATTGAAATACAGCAATAGTCACTTCGACTTAAACCTGGGTGACTGTTTTGAACAATAGGGTGTGTCAGAAATAACACTATGTCAACTGGTGTGGTAGTAAATGCCTATAATCCCAGTACTTGGGAGGCTGAGACAGGAAGATGGCAAGATCAAGGCTAGCTTGGGCAACTTCGCAAGACCCTTCACAATTTCCAGTACAAAAAGGAAGAAAGGAAAGAAAGAAAGAAGGAAGGAAGGAAGGAAAGGAAGGAAGGAACAAAGGAACGAAGGAAGGAACTATGTCTGAGGTTGGGTCACAAAAGGTCCCATCACATTCCCTAGGACAGGTGCTTTTGGAGTCTGTAGTCTGTATGTAAGTCTAACCACCTGAAGCTGGGTTGTGAGGAAGCCCAAGCCATGTGGAGTGACGTGTGTAAGCCGCTCTAGTGAATGGTCCAAGTTGATCCCAGCCCAGGTACGAAATAATTTTCATTCCCAGCCATTCCAGTTACCTCCAGCCATTCAAGTCTTCCCAACCTTGGCCCCAGATAATCACAGAGAAAAGTCTTCCCCATTGTGCTTTGTCCATATTCTCTCTCTCTCTTTCTCTCTCTCTCTCTCTCTCTCTCTCTCTCTCTCTCTTTCTCTCTTTCTTTCTCTCTCTGTGATACTGGGGATTGAACCCAGGAGCATTCTACCTCTAAGCTACACCCCTATCTCCAATCCTTATTTTATTTTTACTTTGAAACAGGTTCTCAATAAGTTGCTGAGGCTGTCCTTGAACCTGTGATCCTTCTGTCCCAGCCTCCCAAGTACTGGGATTACAGGAATGTGCCACCATATCCGGCCTTTGTCTACAATCTTGCCCCCCCAACCCATGAGCATGGCAACATGCCTGTAATTTTATACCACTCAGTAACTGAAACAGTTGGTCTATGTGTTTGTTTTTTACGCTGTAGACCTATCTCATGGAGACAGTGGTAAGACTCAAGGGTTTGTCCATGAACATGTCAGAAAAGCAGAAGGCCAGAAAATGCAGGGGGTAGAAAAGCATCTAGAGATACAAAATTTCCCACACTCGGGCTGAAGGGACAGGAGGGACAGAGACATGTGTCACCCAGCCATGACTCAGATGAGATTAAAGCAAGAAGGGTTAGGTTTTGTAGCTAGTGTTACAGGCAACAAGAAGGAAAAGAAGCTTCCAGACATCTTGAGGTGGGACTCAGAATAATTTCTGCCATCAGCCTGTGACCTTGGACAAGGCATTCAACCTCCTCCAGAAGGGAGGGCTGTCCGGGTCTCCTGAGGATTCCTGGGCTCACAGGTGAACCCCGAGGACCCTGTGCAGTTCCTCTCCCCTCCCTGAAGAGCTCATGTGCTCCTGGGACTAACATCACTTTCTTTATGTTTGTTCAGGGTCGGACTTAAGATTGAAGATTGTAGTCACAATTTAAAACATTTTTGTAGTGGTCATTGTCTGGGAATGTGATCAGGAGGGAGGAGAAGAGAGTGTGGAGAGGGAAAGAAGTGCGGGAGTGATGGCAGCCGGCAAGAAAAGAGCCTGAGTAGCGTGGAGACTGGTGAGCTGATTAGAAAGCCTGGAGGCAGAAGTGTGCCTGCAATCCCAATACTTGGGAGAATGACACAGGAAGATTGCAGGTTCAAAACCAGCCTCAACAACTTAGTGTGGCTCTCAGCAACCCAGTGAGACTGTTTCCAAATAAAAAATAAAATCAGGCTGTGGATGTAGCTTGGAGATACAATGCTTTGAAGTTCAATCCTCAGTACTACAAAAAGGAAAAAAAAATCCCACTGGCTGTGGAGTCTAAAAGATCTAGGTTTCACCCTGGCTTGGCCCTCACTGACCAGGCTGCCTTAGAAAGTATCCAGGACTTGGTTTACTGCTCTGTGACTCCAGGAGATCTGGAAACCAACCTGGGGACTGTGCGTCTCAGGGAACCCTGTTTGGGCGCCTCCTTCCTGCATGCCCTTTCCCCCCACCACCTTTGGGACCCTGTGCAGCATCACCACTCAGCCTGAGAGCTCTTTCTCCAAACAGCAAGAGGATGCTGACCATCTGCCATCTTTCTCTCCCCTTCCCACACTCCACTACAGCTGTTGGACTGGTGACCTCAGTTTCCCCACATGTTCTACCGGCTCTCGTCCTTGATGCTTTGCCCTGACTGTACTCCCTGAGTCACATCCTTCATCTAGTTGTGCCTTCCAGGCCCCTCAATGCCAAAGCCTTTGCCATCAAAACAATCCTGCACAGCCGGGCGTGGTGGCGAACACCGGTAATCCCAGTACTTGGAAGACTAAGACAGGAGGATCGAAGGTTCAAGGCTAGTGCACAATAACTTAGCAAGACCCTGTTTCAATATTAACAATAAAAAAGGAATGGGGGTGTAGCTCAGTGGTAGAGCGCCCCTGGGTTCAATCCTCAGTATAAATAAATAAATAAATAACTGAAGGAGATGGGAGGGGGGAGGAAGACTTGAAGAAGGAAACATTTCAATGGACATGGTGTACATACACCAACTTATCAAAGCTATTCAATGTGTAGAGTGGGAGTGGGGTGGGGACTGGGGGAGGGCTCAGTGGTACTGTGTGCACATCTGCCTCTGTCACCTGGAACTTCATCAAGATGTGAGTACAATGCACTAATAAAAGAAAAATCAGTCAACAGATAAATAAACACCGTCACTGATCTCCTGGCTCCTGGCTTGCACCCCTGTTTGCCCTTCATGGCAGCCAGTGCTTTATTTTTCCTTCTTTTTTTTTTTTTTTTTTTGCAGTACTGGGGATTGAACCCAGGAGCATTATACCTCTGAGGTATACTTCCAGTCCTATTTTGTAATTTTTATTTTGAAACAGGGTCTCACTGAGTTGCAGAGGGCCTCACAAAGTAGCTGAGGATGACCGTGAACCCAGATCCTCCAGTTTCAGCCTCCCAAGTACTGGGATTACAAGCATGCACTGCCATGCCCAGCTACTTATTTTTCCTTCTTAAAAAAACAGAAAACAAACAAATAAACAAAAAAACAGCCAGATGTGGTGGCATACTCCTGTAATCCCAGTTCTTGGGAGTCTGAGACAAGAGGATGGCAGGTTCAAAGCCAGCCTCAGCAACTCAATGAGGCTGTCAGTAACTTAGCAAGACCTTGTTTCCAAATATAAAATAGTGCTGGGGGTGTAGTTTGGAGGTAGAATACCCCTGGGTTCAATCCCCAGGATCACAAAAAAAAAAAAAGAGAGAAGAAAAAAATCAGATATAAAATTATATTAGGTTGTTCCTCTTCCAACCAAGTCTTCCTAGCATAATCCTCCTCCTCCTCCTCCTCCTCCTCCTCTCTTTTTCTTCTGTACTGGGGATTGAACCCAGGGGCATTCTATCTCCAAGCTACACGCCCAGCCCTTTTTATTTTTAAACAAGTTCTTGCTAAGCCGCTGTGGGTCTTGCTAAATTGCTGAAATTGGCCTCAAACCTGCAATTCTCCAGTTTCAGTCTCCCAAGTACTGGGATTACAGGCATGCACCACCACGCCCAGCTAGTCTTCCTTCTTATAATAACCCTAAACTTCTTTCCTGCCCTCACAGCTCTTTTCATCTGTTAGCTACTCCCCAGCCCCCTCAGGACCACTCTCCACTTCCTCACCAGCTGGACCACACCGGCCTTACTCTCCATCCTTCAAACAAGCCATCTCCACCCCACCTCTGGGCACGTGGTGCTGCCCATGCTCTTCCCAGCTCTCCCAGACAGCTGCTTTCCCCCCCTTCCCACCTGCACTCGGGCATCTTCAAATCAGAGAAGCCTTGCTGGACCAACACCAGGTGCCACTCCACCCCCACCTGGGCCACTTACTCCCGCCACTTTATCCTATCAAAGCTTCTTCATAGTTCTTACTGGTATCAGAAAATATGTAATTTATTTACCAATTATGTATGATTAAAAATACACATGAACAACTCTATATTATTCATAGTAATTTTTTTTGTCAAATCCAATATTTCTATGTAATACAGATGCTCCTTGAGTGCTAATAAACCCATCGTTAGTTGCCAACATAAGCCAAAAGTGCATTTCTTACACCTCGCCTACCAAACCCCATAGCTTGGCAACACAACACAGCGTAGAGTATGGCGAGCCTCCTTCAGGATCATGTTGTTGCCTAGGAGCTGCGGCTCCTACCAGTGCCCAGCATCACAAGAGTATTGTGCCACACGTCACCAGCCCAGGAGAAGCTCAAAATTCAAAACTTGAAGGGCAGTCTCCACTGAATGCATTGCTTTCCTACCACTGGAGAGTAAAAAAAAAAAAAAAAAAAAAAAAAAAAAAAATCGAAGGTCAAACCATCATAAAGTCAGGTACCACTGTGATAGTACTTATTCTTTTTTCTTTCTTTTTTTTTTTTTTTTTTGATTGAACCCAGGGACGTTCTACCTCCGAGCTACACCCCCAGCCCTATTTTTTTTATTCTTTATTTTTGAAACAGGGTCTCACTAAGTAGCAGAGGCTGGCCCCGAACCTGTGATCCTCCTGTCTCAACCTCCTGAGTACTGGGATTACAAGCGTGCACCATCACGCCCATCTTGGTACTTATTCTTAATCACATTTATGATCTGCCACCCTCCACCAGCATGGGAGACCCTTAAGAAAGGAAACTCTTTTTTGGTCACCTCCATAGCCCTAGCACCAAAACAGATTTCTGTTTGTTGACTGACTTCAGAGGACTTCCTATTTGAAGAAGCTCCTCCTGGCAACCTCAGGCATTTCAATTTCTCCACCCTTGAAGCTGCTAAAGGACTGATTTGGCACCAGCCCCACACTACTGAGAGTGGCACTTTCAGATGTGTCCTGCCCCCCTGGTACGCTGTAACTCCTCTTGCTTAAATGTCCCTCTGACCTGTGCTCTACCCCATCCCCATAGACCCTAGCACAGGACCCTTGCACAGACACAAGTGCTCCTACAATATCTGCTGTTTGTCTGGTGGGTGGGTTGGTTGCTTGGTTGGTCGGCTGCTTGGTTGGTTGGTTGGTTGGCACATGGGGGGGTGCTGGGGATTGAACCCAGGGACTCAGACATACTAAGTTCCTGCTCTATCATTGAGCTACACCCCTAGCCCCCAGTTGGCACCTTTATCCCCTCTCCCGTCCCCATCTCACTCCTTTGGGCTGAAAGTTTGTCACTAATTGTTCTCCTTCTGTCACCATCACAATTGCTTCACTTGCTGCTTGGTTGTGATCTGGACTTCATTCTTGAAGGCCTCTCTGTGAAAAGATACCCCCGCGGGTTCACTTATAAAGTGAGTCCCCTGCTGGGTGCGGTGGTGCACACTTGTAATCCCAGTCCTTGGGAGACTGAGACAGAAGGATCACAGGTTCATGACCAGCCTCAGCTATTTAGTGAAGCCCTCTGCAACTTAGTGAGACCCTGTTTCAAAATAAAGAATAAATATAGGGCTGGAGATACAGCTTGAAGATGGAATGCCCCTGGGTTCAATTCTTGGTACCATAAAAAATTAAATAAATAGAGTCCCCTGATCTCATGTCCAATGTAAACTAGGCAAATATATAATTAGGCATATTATTACTACTTGCAATTACCCGACTCCTCAGTCAACATTGGGAACCAAAGAAATGAGCGTGAAGAGTGGAGTAGAGTGTTTAAAATTTGCCCTCTTGTCCCTTAAAATATTTATTTTTCAATCATGACTCCAGATAGTTTAACTATGCTGTGGTACCTAATTAGTGCATGTATGTGGAATTTACAGGCCATCTAGAGGAAAGCTTCGTAATTTTCCAAATGCCTGTGTCTCATCGAGTGTCCCATCAAATATGTCCAAGTATTCATTTCCAAGGCACTATCTCTAGATTGCTAAACACCACCATCCACAGCCTCTCTGTGTCAATTAAAAAGCTCCCTGAGTGAATTCACTGCAGGCTGTCCTAAGAGTCCAGAGATGTAGAGGGCTCATTCACAGACCAGAGGTTCTCAATGTGTGGCCCAAGGACTGACCAGATCACACTGACTTGGGATACTTTTCAAATGCTGATTCTCTGGTCCTCAGCAGACTTGTTAAACTGGCATCCCAGGGGCTAGAGCTAAGGAAAGCTGCATTTTAACAAAGTCCGAGGTCATTCTCCTTTGCAGGGAAAAATGACTCCTGCCCTATCCTTCACTGGTGTCTTGCCTCTCCTGCTGCACTGGAACAAGCAAGAGTTAGTGGCAAATAAAAACATGGCTTCCTACAGAACTCTTCAAATCTGGTCTCCTGAAATTATTAAATGCATCTTCCAAAGAATTGAAAATAACTGTGCTAGTCAAAATGCCAATTAGGCTGCCTCTACAAAAGCCAAAGTAACAACGGCTTAAAAAGATAGATCATGCCAGGCGTGGTAGAGCACGCTTGTAATCTCAGTACTTGGGAGGCTGAGACAGGAGTATCCAGGTACTCGGCCAGCCTCAGCCACTTAGTGAGGCCCTCTGCAACTTAGTGACACCCTGTTTCAAAATAAAGAATAAAAATAGGGCTGGGGGTATAGCTTGGAGGTAGAAAGCCCCTGGGTTCATTCCCCAGTACCGCAAAAAAAAAAAAAAAATTAAAAAAAAAAAAGATAATTTCTCCCTCACATAACAACTGAGCATAAGCAGGTAAGGTCGATGTGATGGTGAAGGTCCTTCTGTCTTGTTCCCTCCCATACTCAACACACAGCCTCTAGCACATGTCCTAAGCTGGCTGCCCAGATCTGCCTCACCACATTGGTGTTCCAGTCAATGAGAGAGGAAGGGGAATGACGAGCATGCCCCTTGTTTTAATGATGTGACCCTGACGTTGTATACATCATTGACTTCCACTCTTATCCATCTGGCAACTTCCAGCTGCAAAGGATGCTGGGCAATATATATCTGCCTCTATCTTCCTATGCATGAAATAAATTTGAAAGTTCTATTACTAACAGAGAAAAGGAAATGACTATTGGATAACAATTAATAGTTATTTGCTCTAGTACCTTCAATAAAGTAATCAGATTTATAATGGCTATGCATGTATATGCACGTGTGTGTGTGTGTGTGTGTGTGTGTGTGTGTATGTGTGTGTTTAACATGGTTTTCTAGTATTATCTTGACTTGTTTCAAGTTCAACTACTTTCCTTCAGTCACTGGGACATCCAGTTATATTTTAATCTCAGGTAAACAACCATCATTTTTAATGTAAGTTTGTCCCAGATATTCAGATTTAACTGGTTATCTTGTATTTTCATTTGCTAAATCTAACAACTCCAAGTAGTCAGGGACCAGGAAATTGAGATACCAGGAAATAAACATGTGTTTTTCATCCCAAAGGGCAAGAAGTGGGTCTTTTTAGTAACTCCATGCCAAGAAGCCTGTTCATTCCTCTCCTAAATGATGGGCTTGCTGCAGTGGAATAAAGAGTTCCCCCCATGGAGAAGAGAGACGAGAGTTGGGAGTGGACAGTGCAGCAGCAGAAATGAAAGCAGTGTGCAGGATGTGAGCTGCCACTGGGACCCATCAGCTGTAGTTCCAACAGACAGAGAGCACCTGGGACCTGGGGAAGACAAGCCAAATCAGGGAAATCAGCACCGGTTCTACAGAAGGGTGGGCTCCAAGGAAAATAAATGGATTGCAAAAATGCATGCACACAGCAAAGGTGAGGATACCCTGAGGTTCTGTTGAGGTGCAGAGCCCTTGGAACAGAGTAACCAGACCAGCTCCTGCAACTTCCTAGTGATGAACACAATTTTGTCACAATTTAAGTATTTCACGGGTTCCTGGAAGCACATGGACCTCTAAAGGAGCCATCTAGATCAAACTCTCAGTAGTAAGGTGTATGTGTAGACACAAGGCCCACGTCAACTCGGGTAGTAACCAAGCTACCCTGGACCAACCTTGCACAACCAGCATCAACCCTGACCTGATGTTCTACATCTTCTTCTTCCCAGGTGGGTATGCCTATAAACTCTCCCAAATTTACCAACCATTTCTGACAAGGTCAGCGTGAATATTGTTGACCCCTTCCCCAGGCCTCCCCCTGAATCTCTCAAATAGTCTCCAGTCCAGCTGCAGGGCCCCAGCTCCAGCAGACAGCCTGGCTGGTCTCCTGTGTGACTAACCAGATCCCACATATGAGGAAGAGCTGAGGAACTGGAGCCCCAGGATTCCTACAAAACACTTTGGATTTTTCCTGGAGATTATGAGACTCAACATGAATCCCAACAAGGTCCAAGACTCAGCAGCCTCCCCAAAGACTAGCTTGTGTTTTCTAGAGTCTGTCTGCTTATAGGAGTCCTGCCACCTACAGCGTGACCTCATAATACAGCTGCTTCCTCTGAATTGCATGGCCAACTGGACTCTACCCCATACTTTGGTCCATGATGTCATCTCTCCCTCTACAGACAGTCATCAAAATTAGGCCTAGATGACTATACCAATCAGTAGTCCTCAATCAGCAGGACTGCATTAGAAATACTTGTGGGCTTTTTCAAAATTCAGGTGACCAAGCTGGACATGGTGGTGCACACCTGTAATCCTAGTATTTAGGTACTTAGGAGGCTGAGACAGAAGGATCTCAGGTTGGAAGCTGGCCTCAGCAACTTAGTGAGGCTCTCAGCAACTCAGCAAGGCCCTGTTTCCAAATAAAAAAATAAAATAGGGCTGGTGGACATAGCCTGGAGGTAGAAGTCCCCTGCATTCCATCTCTAGTACCCCCCCCACACACACACACACATCCAGGTGCACACACACACACATCCAGGTGACCAGATGCTACCCCAAGCCTACCACATCCCTTGGGGTCCAGGGCCGGGTGCATTTTTTGAAAGGTCTATGGATGATTTTAGTGTTTTCTGGATAAAGAATCCCTGGCCAAGACACTGAGGTGGAGTTAGGGAAGGCTTCTAGAGTTGGCTGACTTTCCCAACACCCAGCCACCTAGTCTCCCTTCCCTTCTGCCACAGTGGTGTCAAGTTTTGAACATGCCTTGCTCCTGAGCCTTCCAGAGTTGTGACAGCTTCAGGGGATGGTAGGGTACAGATCAAAATAAATTTACACTGTCCAGCACATTATATGTAAATCTGCTTTTTGTTAAGAGTAGATTTTTTTTCATGGTTAGAGTAATTTTTCTCAAAAAAATATCTATAGTAGCCGGGCATAGTGGCACATGCCCATTATCCCAGTATTTAAGAGGCTAAGATAGGATGGCAGATTTGAGGCCAGCCTCAGCAATGTAGAGAGATCCCTGTTTCAAAGCAAAATAAACAAACAAAAACCAAAAAGCAAGGAGGGTTGGGGTATATAACTCAGAAGTAGAATGCTCCTGGGTTCAATCCCCAGTACAAAAAAAAAAAAAAAAAAAAAACCCTAACAAATTGAAGTCCACTGAAGGACTACAGATAGAAATTGTTGATAGTAGCTACAGTAGCTATAGTGATCTGAGCCATCCCACTGAGTACTGGTACTCAGGGACTCCCCACCATCCTCAGTTTGACCTACCTATCCTGAGGCCCACCTGAGCATTGGGAGTTAGCGAAGCAAAGGATTAAAGACAAGTATCATAGACTAGGGGGCTTGCCTCTGTGTAGCTACATCTATACATATATTACCTACAGTGTACAATAAAGGCTGTCAATCTAATTGGCGCAGAAAAAAAAGAAAAGGGAAAAACTACAACAGACATGGGAAACCCCAGTTTCCTTTTATCTCCTCCCATCGCCTCAATCCCTGCTCAGCCTCCCCCGCCCTGCCGCTGCACTCCTCAGACCCAATCCCGGCTCCAATTCGCACCCTTCTACTTGGCTGGCTCTCCGGGAGTGTGTATTGAAGTGCCCCCAGCCCACCATTCAATACGATTCCGCCAGTTCACTGAATTTTAGCCAGCACAACATCAAGCATCGGGTTTAGCTCTTTTCTTTGAAAGGAACCAGATGTTTTTTTCTGCTGGAGATATCGGATCAACACAGTGTGTGCAGGCACAGCAGGACCTCGCACTATAACAAGAGCAGCCCCCGAGTGGCCGCCTTTGGGTTCCCCTGTGAGCTCACTGCTCTGCCTCTAACGCTGCAAATTCAATTCTTGCTATGGTGACCAGGGCTTTTTCCCGTTCCTGCTTTGGAACCCAGAGAATTAGAGTCTGCCCTTTGAGACACATTCATCCATCTGCCTATTTCATTTACTGAGCACTTACTTGCCATATCCTGGGGGCCTGAAACCCAAAACTTGTATCTAGAACCTGTGCTGGGGTGCACTGTAACTGGCCCTCCATATCCACAGATTCAACCAACTGATGATAGAAAAGATTCAAGGAAAATAATTGCGTCTATAGTGAAATGTATAAATCTTTTTTTCTTGTCATTATTCCCTAAACAATATAGTAAGACAACTATTTCTCTCATATTAGGTATTCTAAGTCAACTGGAGATTATTTAAAGTGTACAGGTGGGTATACATAGGTCATATGCAAGAACTATGTCATTTTATTTTATTTATTTTTTTATTTTTTTATTTTTTTGTGGTACTGGGAATTGAACTCAGAGGCATTCTACCTCCGAGCTATACCCCCAGCCCTATTTTTTATTCTTTTATTTTAAAACCGAGTCTCACTAAGTTGCGGAGGGCCTCACTAGGTAGCTGAGGCTGGCCGCGAACCCGATCCTGCCATCTCAGCCTCCCGAATGCTGGGATTACAAGCGTGCGCCACCACGCCCGGCTAACTATGTCATTTTATATAAAGGACTTCAGCATCCTCAGATTTTAGGGCCCACAGTGGGACCAATCTCCTATGGATACTGAAGGATGCCTGGGTTGATAAGCATTTTTAGTTGCAGACAACAAATCCTCTGTAGTTAAAGTACTAGATTTGCTAGAGGATAGTACACAGCTTGCAAAATTTCCCAAAGTGTCAGGTTGGGATACTATATATCTAGAAAAAAAAAAAGTGTTTTACCACCCACAGTGTAGGACTATCCCAGAAATGTCCCATTCTTGTATCCTCTGTCACTGGCACCTATGATTCCAGAGACTGAACAAGAGCAAAGCCACAGTCTATCCCAGAACAACCATATACCTCTTCCATCTTGCTTGCCAGGATAATCTACCCAGAGGTGGCCTTCTTTATTTCTCACATCTATCTCCAGATGTTAGAGAAATCATCTGATGGAATCTTGCTCCTGTAAACATACCGCAAGCATGTTTGAGAATATAGTTTTGTCGGAAAAAAAAAAAGAATATAATTTTGTTTTTCTATCTTCTATGGTAGAAAGAGGATAAAATGGGATGTGGGTATGAGGGTGTAGATAGAAGGTCAGAAGAGATTTTGTGGGTGACTAAGTGTAAAACTTTGAAAGGGAAGTGGGTATTCACCCAAAAATTAAAAAAAGAAAAAATCCTGAGATATGGCACTTGATGTGAAAGAACAGGCATGTTTGGGGAACGTTGTGACTTTTATGTGGCTGGAGCCCTGGTGAATGTGCTAAGGATGGGATTGCAGAGGGGGAGATGGCCAAAGGCAAATGAGCCAAGACAGGAGGCAGTGCCACCCTGGGGAGGATCTCCTCAGAACCTTGGCCTGTCTCCAGCCAAGCTCAGATCAGGTGGCCTCTCCAAATCTCACCAAATTCTGCAAAGTGTCAATCAGGTGTTTGTGTCCCAAACACTGACCCTGACTTCCATCTTTGCCATGTTAATACATTCAGTCCTTTTAGGCTGCTCTAATAAAACCACCATCACCTGGAGAGCTTCCCAAGGAGAAATTTGTTTCTCATGGTTCCAGAGGTCAGGAAGCCCAAGAGCAAAATGCCAGCACATCCAATGCCTGGTGAGGTCCTGCTTCCACACAGATGGCGCCTTCTCGCTGTGTCCACACGTGATAGAAGAGGCAGGACAGCTCTCTGGAGCTTTGTTTATAAGGGCACTAATCCCATTCATTATGACTTCACCCTTGTGGCATAACCCAAAGCCCCCATATCCTGATACCAAGGATTAGGTCCTAATAAAGTCCCAGATGAATGGTAAATAGAACAGCTTTCCACAGAGTTGGTGAGTTCTGTAAACAAGTATTTACTTCATCTTTTCAGAATACTTTCTTTAGAATATTTCCAATATTCTTTGTGTGTATGTGTGTGTGTGTGTGTGTGTGTGTGTGTGTGTGTGTGTGGTGCTGGGGATTGAACCCAGGGGCATTCTACCTTCGAGCTACACCTCCAGCCTTATTTTTTATTCTTTATTTTGAAACAGGGTCTCACTAAGTTGCAGAGGGCCTCACTAAGTGGCTGAGGCTGGCCATGAACCCAGATCCTCCGATCTCAGCCTCCCAAGTACTGGGATTACAAGTGTGCACCACCACACCTGGCTAGAGTATTTCCAATATTCTAAGATGTAATGTTAAAATGTGATCAAGATGATGTTGTTGTTGTTGGCACTGGGGATAGAACCCAAGGGTATTCTACCTCGAGTTACACCCCCATCCCTTTATTTATTTGTTTATATTTATTTATTTTTATTTTTATTTTTTTATTATTATTATTTTTTTTTTTTTGCGGTACTGGGGATTGAACTCAGGGGCATTCTACCTCCAAGCTATACCCCCAGCCCTATTTTTTATTCTTTATTTTGAAACCGAGTCTCACTAAGTTGCAGAGTGCCTCACTAGTATTTATTTTTATTTTGAAACAAGGTTTCACTAAGTTGCTCGGGGCCTTACTTGCTAAGTTGCTGAAGCTGGCCTTGAACCTATTATTCTCCTGTCTCAGCCTCCCAAGTACTAGGATTACATGTGCGTGCCAACCACACCCAGCTCAAGATGACTTTTCTACTCAACCTTCTCTACTTTGCCCCAACTTAATGGCACTTTCCCTGACAGGGCCTTGCCGTTGCCCTTGGAAAGGAGACTCAGCAGCTCCACAAGACAAGATATGGTTACTTCTTTAACAGACACTTTTAAGGAGTCCCTCCTAGTCACAGTATCCCTTCTTGGATCCCTCCTCTCCTAGAGCCCTTTATAATCCTGCCTCTGACCCAAACTGGATGAGGTTAAGGACACCTGACCTGAGCTGAGCAAATTGGATTCTGTCCCCTAGAAATGTAGAACTCATTCATCCATTCCTCCATGCAACAGATGTTTATTAAACCCTGACTTTGAACTAGGCACTATCCTAGGCACTGGGGCATCAGGGATAGCGTTCCTCCTGATACCCACCGCATCGCTCTGGATTTGGGCAGACGTCTGTGCTGCCCTGCACCACCCCTCTCTTTGTTTCTGCTGGATTCATAGATGTCTCTTCCCTACAATAAAACAATCCTTTCTAAGATAATTTCACATGGTTATTCATGGTGGGGAAATGCTGTGTGTTCATGCTTTGGACTCTCAAAGCCCACTGATAAAGAGGGAGAAAACCTGAGAAATTTCTCCCAAGTTTCAACTTAGTAAATTCTCATTGATTGGAATCAAGTTTGGTCTACAGAAATATTTATTTTTGATCTTAAAACTGTATCCTCCACTTTAGGAAAACACAGAGAACACTAAGTCATGTACCAACCCTCCACTGAATCATGATGATAAACCAAAATTTCTCCCTTTCATTTTTTTATATTAATTACACCATAGCCCCCATCCCTTACACACACACACACACACACACACACACACACACACACACACACACACACTCTAGCAGACACCTCCTGTAAGGAAGTAAGATAGAAAGGAGACTTGCAAGACAAAGCCGAGTTTACATACCCTCTCCCTTAGTGATCTTGGGAAATTTGACATCTTTAAAGAAGGGATAGCACTATCTCACAAGATTATTCTGAGAATTAAAGTAAGTGAAGATGTATGTAAAGATACTATCATATCAATAGTAGTTGCTAAACAAGGAGTTTATTGGGATCTTGATTTGTGAGTTACAGTGGTTATGTATAATAGCAGAGATATACATAATACACAGATACACATCTGTGTACAATTGCACTACTTCTCTTGCCTAAGGAGAGACTGGAATGGTAGTGCAGGCCAAGAGATGATTCAGGCCCATGTGCATAACTAATTACAGTTCTCAACAAGAAATGGTAATCAGATCCAATGGTGCAGCCAGAGGTGCGCATTTCTGCCAACTCCGGATCCAGTGCTACCCTGGACAAAACTTCCTCATTCCAAATGCATCCAGCAGGTCTAAATGCTTTGCTGGAAACTGAAGGGGTGGTGTCTTAATTCCCTGGGGATACTATAACAAAATACAATGATTTAGGAGCTTATAAACAACAGAAATGTGTTTCTTACAGTTCTGGAGACTGGAAGACCAAGACCAAGACCCTGGTGGATTCTGTCTGGTGAGGGTTCATTTCCTGAATCTTGGATGGCATGTTTCACAATCGCTGCATCGCGCAGGGTGGAAGGAGGCAACACAGCTCTCTGAGCCTCTTTTATTAGGCCACTAATCCCATGTGCGAGATCCAGCCTTCATGATCCGATCCCACCCTCTAATATCATGACATGAATGACTGGCTTTCAGCACAGGAAAGTTGGGAGACACAAAAGCTCAGACCATAGCAGGTGAGGAGGAGGAGGAGGAGGAGGAGGAGGAGGAGGAGGAGGGATATAATTTCCCTAGTGCCCAGATGCCAAGTGGTTTCAAAGAAGAGCTATAGTGCTCTTCTGTATCCCCCCGATCTTCAACAATGACTCTTTGGGAAGGTAGCAGTGGTACTGTGTGTGATGACGGCAGGTGCCGCACAGTGGGCCAGCTGTGATGGGCCATCGTGGGTCAGTTTACCTGGTTAACTGCTGACTCTGGAGCTGGACTTCTGGGGTTCACATTTTGGCTTTGCTACTTGTGACCTTGAGCCAGTTTCTTGGCTTTCCTCAAACTTGGCTTTCCCTAACTTGGTTGGTCCTTGTATGGATGGCAAGAATGATAACATTAAGTTTTGCTGTGCCAATTTCCTTTGACTGCTGTAAAAAGTACCATAGATCTGAGAGTTTAAAATGACTGAAGTTAGCTGGGCGTGGTGGTGCACACTTGTAATCCCAGCATTTGGGAGGCTGAGACAGGAGGATCCAGGTTCACGAAGCCTCAGCTATCTAGTGAGGCCCTCTGCAACTTAGGGAGACCTTGTTTCAAAATAAAGAATAAAAAAATAGGGCTGGGGGTATAGCTCGGAGGTAGAATGCCCCTGAGTTCAATCCCCAGTACCGCAACAAAAATAAATAAATAATAAAATGACTGAAGTTTATTCCCCCTCCCAATTCTGGGGGTTAAAATCCAAAAGCAATTTCATGGGGCTGAATCAAGGTGTCGACCAGGCCTCCGTCCCTACAGAGGCTCTGGGGAGAGTGCACCCCTAGCCTCCTCCAGTTTCTTGTGGCTGCTGGAATTCCTGAGCTTATGGCCTCATTATTCTAATTTCTGCCTCCCTGGTCATGTCGCCTTCTCCTCTTCTGTATGTTGAATGCTTCTCTGCTTCCCTCTTATAAGAACACATATGATTACACTCAAGGCCCACATGTAAAATACAGAATGATCTCCCCATCTGCAAAGGCCCTCTTTTGCCTACAAAAAAAAAAAATTTATAGGTGCTAGACATTGGGATGTGGATATTGGGGGGGCACTACTTTTAGCCTGTCATGTCTACCTTGTGGTCTTATTGTAAGTGTTGAATGAGATATACCAATAATGCACAGCGGCAGGAACATGGGAAGTGTTCGCTAAGCACTAGCTACTATTACCAGGCAGATCTTGCCAACCACAAAGCAGCCTTGAAGGAACCTAGCCCAAAGAGGAAGAAAGAAGGGAACATTTAAAAATTGTAGTGGTCTTAGCATGTGACTTTCAGAAACATCTCTGTGGGTAATAGATAAGTTATGTAATGGATAAGTTGGAAAATTTTAGAATCCAGAAATTGATACCAAAGACTTAGTAAAGTCTTGCTTTTACTAACCCATATTTGAAAATTAATCTATTCATAGTAGTTGTATTTTAACTCTAAATCTGAAATAACTAATCAGCAACTTCTGGGTGAAAAAAAGCTTCCATGTTCAGGAATTTTTAAATTTTTCACTGCAGTTTTTAGTATATTCTCTAACATGTAAGATAAGGTGAGCATGCTGGTTCTCTCAATGTTGGCATAACACCGGGCTTTGTTGAGTCATTCTGTTAGTTTCTAAAGCACAGAGTGAAGATCAAGATTGAATATTTTAACAGCTCCCCATTTTCTCATAGGCTTGGCAGGTAAGCAGTCAAGGCTGGAAATGGTTTACACTTATGAAGCTTCCATAGACATTATTTTATCTACCCCTCCTAAAGTGCCTAAGAGATGGACAAATATCATGAGTGCATTTGTGGGAGAGGGTTACTGGGGATGGAATCTAGGGGTGCTCTACCTCCAAGCCATACCCCTAGCCTTTTAGTATAATTATTATTATTTATTTTGAAACAAGGTCTTGCTAGGTTGTCAAGGTGCTCACTAAGTTTCTGAGGCTGCCCTTGAACCTACAATTCTCCTGTCTCAGCCTCCTACATACTGGGATTACTGGGGTGAGCCACCACACCCTGCCATAAGTGTATTTTTTAGATCTAGAGAATGCATTGAGGAACTTAAGGCTAAGAGAGTGATATAGAACTGGCCAAAGACAGAGTTTGGACTGCAACTGGAGTACCCTGACTCCTAATGACCACTGATAATGGAGAGAGAAAGATGAGGGAAGGTGACCCTGAGCAAGGGCAAAAGGATACCTGGAAATCTAAGCCTAGAAAGGTCTGAAAAAAGAAAGGCAGGAGATATAGAATAAAGACAGAAAAAAAAAAAAAAAACCAAGTCAACATCCTGTTTTCTCCTAGTTGAGAAATGGGGAAATTACGTACCAACAAGGCAGTGGTTTGGTGCATGTACACATATGCTGTCAGTTCCTTCCTTAGGCCACTCTCATATGATGCAGTAAAGGGGATGCATGGCCCTATTCACTAGTTCTTTTTCTAAACCACATCCCCTCTCCTGGGCAAGTATCTGAGCAGGTGAGATGTTTCTCTTATGATGTAGGCAATTAACTTGTTCTCTCAAAAATATTTCTTCAAGCAAGTTGAAAGCAGAACACACACAGGTGAGTCAGGAATTGAGGACCGTGTTGATAATGCTAATTTAAAATATTTGTAATAATATAATTGATGGTTTATAGAATAAGTATACCCACGTGTGTGTGTATCACTCAGCTTCTTTTTCATACTGTAATTCCCTCCTTTTCCAGGAGGGTGTCATTTTCCAAACCAATTGCCTTTCCTGTTCTACAACTTTTGCAGCTCTACTTGAAGGTTTCTGAGGGAGCAGGTGATATTACAGTGGCCAGTCTTTGTGAGGACAGGGCATCAGCAGTGCATGAAGAAGTGGAAAGACTCGTGGAAACAACCTGATGCAGAAAGAGAAACTGGGTGTCAAACTACAGGTTTCCGGTCTCAAAATATTCTCTAAAGCAGTGGTTCTTCAATGTGGCTGCACATTGAAATTATCTTAGGGGCCTCAAAGCAAAACAAAACAAAACAACTGGTGACTGGGCCCCAACCCAGATACCTGCATGTTATTTCTCTTGGTGGAACCTGGGCATCAGATAATCTGTGTGTAGCCAGGATTGAGAACTCAGTGATTTGAATAAAGAACTCCACAAAAAGAAAACTATAACAGAACTTCACTGCATATTCTTTGTAGATACTGTGTAAAATATACCTGCATATATGTTTGTATAGTTTTATTTATATGTATATAATAATGTTTACATTAAATGTATCATAAGATTGTAAGTGCATCCCTCTATAAATATGGTTCAGAATGCCTCAATAAATTCTTGTGAAGCTGGGCATGGTGGCGCACGCTTGTAATCCCAGTATTTGGGAGGCTGAGACTGGAGGATCCACGTTTACGGCCAGCCTCAGCTACTTAGTGAGGCCCTCCACAACTTAGTGAGACCCTGTTTCTAAAAAAGAATAAAAAATAGGGCTGGGGGTGTAGCTCAGAGGTAGAATGCCTCTGGGTTGAATCCTCAGTACTGAAAAAAATATTATTGTGAGATCCTCATATTTCTTTTATTGTTACAGAAGACTTTAGGAGCACTCAAGTTCAATGTCAAGATAGCTGAACACATCTAAGTGTACTTTTCTCCCTCCCCAAATACTCTAACTGCACATGTTCATTTCAAGTCTCTGAGTCTTGTCTGGCCAAAAGAATCACATGGCCAGCCCTACAGATAAGTAGAGGCGTAAGCTCTGCCCACTGTGTGGCTAAGGTGTAGTGTGGGTTTTGAAATTACTATTGGTAGCTGGGTGTCATACTAAGGTGTGAATGTACATGCCTGTAATCCCAGTACTTGGGAAGCTGAGACGGGAGGATTGCAAGTTCGAGACCAGCCTCAGGAACTTAGTGGCACCCTGTTTCAAAATGAAAAATAAAAAGGGCTAGAGGTGTAGCATGAAGGTAGAATGACTCTGGGCTCAATCTCCAGTACTACACACACACTAGCACGCACACACACACACACACACACAAACACACACCAAAATTATTATTAGTAATGAAGAAATGAAAAGAAAACTTCCATCTACCATGCTAGTTATCAGTAAATAAGAACTAGAAGAAGATGTGCAAAATAAGAAAAAAGCTAATCTCTTAGAGTGGTAAGAATGTTGTTTTATCTAAACACATTTTTAGAATGGCTTAGGGGAAGCTGAAGCATAGGAGAACTCACTATACTCTCTGCAATTTTTCTATAGATTTTAAAATATTCCAATGTAAAAAGTTTATTTAAAACATACTCCTAGTGGCTCATCATAAAATCTAGGGAAATTTTCCACTTCTAATACTGTCAGGATCAGGCTGACTCCTGTAGTTTTTATCCTGTAATTAGCATGGCATTCCTATGTCTTAGCATTCTCACTGCTGTAATCTAAAAGACTGACCATGCAACTTAGAGAGAGGGAGGTTTATTTACTCAGTTTCCTTAGAGATTTTTGGGTTCAGTGCCTGTGAGGCTGAGACCCCGGAGCTCGGGCATAGTGGTAGGAAGTGGAGAGAGGGAGAGGGCAAGGCTTTGCTCTCACATCCTGGAGGCGCCAGAAGCGAGAGAGAGGGAGAGGGCAAAAGGCGCGGAGGAACCCCATACAATCCCTAAGGCTACACCCCCAGGGACTCCTCCTTAGCCACCAAGCCCCTCTTCCAAAATTGCTACTGTGTTCTGGGAGGGCTAGGGGGACATTCTGTTTCTAAATCATTACATCCTAACACTACAATGAGATTTTTTTGTTTTATTTTTGTTTTGTTTTGTTTTGCGGTACTAGGGATTGAACTTAGGGGCGTTCTACCTCCAAGCTACACCCCCAGTCCTATTTTTTATTCTTTATTTTGAAACAGGGTCTCACTAAGTTGTGGAGTGTCTCACTAGGTAGCTGAGGCTGGCCGCGAACCTGGATCCTCCGGTCCCAGCCTCCCGAATGCTGGGATTACAAGCGTGCACCACCACGCCCGGCTAGATTTTTTTTTGTAACCGAACTCTGGATGATACTTAATATTAGTGACAGCAACAGGCTGAGAATGTAACTTAGCAGTACAGTACTTGCCTAGCATGTGTGAGTCCCTGGTTTCAACCCCTAGAATCAGCAAAACAAATTAAAATAACAACAATAATAGTTGTTACTGGCACTTCGTGCTTAATTCTATGCTGATCATTTACGTGTATTCTCTCTCTAAATCCTCATGGAAATGTTAAGTGTGAGTACCACTACCATTCTCATTTTACAGATGAGGAAACAGAATCAGACAGGTAAAATTACTTGCCTAATATCACACTCCTAGTTAATGACAGAGCTGAAACTCCAACCTAGATCTAATTACAGACCCTACAATTTTAAGCTCTATATTATATCATCTCCAAAATCTGCTAGTTATAGGCAAATCCTGCTATAATTCCTAGATCCATGAAAGAAGAGGATAGCCATTGTGCATGTTCATTGTGTAGTGGTAGCTCTTATCACAATTAGAAAACTTAAGTTGTTCTGTACCTACTCCTTTTCCTCACTCTCCTCTAACTTCCAAACATTCCCCACCGCAGGTGTTTCATGACATATAGTCATTTCCTGTTTTAAAATCACCTGATAAATTAATTCATACTAAGGTATGAATGCTTAATAGCAAATTCACATGTTTGTTTTTTACAGACATAAATCCATTTTTCAAAATACATCTATAAGTCGTATGTATCCAGAAACATTAAGATGGTGGAATGTACCTACTGTGGCCACCACCAGTCTTTTCAATCCCAACCTTTTTATTCCAGCTGGTTTTGGGACCCAGAAACCTGGTCCATTGTTTCAACTCCTGCAAGTCTCCCTGGCTCCTTTGAAACTGTGAGCACCAAGAGATGGGATGCTTTGTCATCATGAAATGATTGTGTGGATACTTTAGTATTTTTGACCAATGACAAATTTCTGAAGGAAGAAAATGACAGTATATATATACACTCTTTTCTTGGTACATTGTAGTCTCATGTCATAATGTAGTTCAAAGTGATAAGGACATACTGGACATACTAGTTTAGAGTGATAAGCCCACGGTACTTGGTGAGCTTCTGCCCAGCTCCCTCCCTACTTCTTCCCCTTTTCTATACATGATATTGACTTTGGCATTAATAATTTCACATATGTACATAAAATCAGTGGAAGTGTTTCCTTCATTAATTTTCCCTCTTCCTTACCATCACCCTCCCTAGACCCTCTCCACCTTAATGAGTGATATATTTGAGGAAGAAATCTTTAAATAGAAAAACACACACACACACCTCACCAGACATAAATTAACTGACATCATAATTGATATACAGGAAAGGCAAGACCCAAGAAATAAGATCTGTCATTTTATTCCTTCAGAAATTTGTCATTGGACAAAAATACTAAAGTATCCACACATTCATTTCACAATGACAAAACATCCCATCTCTTGATGCTCAACAGTTTCAAAGGAACCAGGGAGATTTGCAGGAGTTGGACCAGGTTCCTGGGTCCCAAAACCAACTGGAATAAAAAGGTTGGGATTGAAAATGACTGGTGGTGGCAGGACTCTTGTTTGTTACTTGATTTGAATTTCATTAGTGCTGTTTCTGAGCTTTCATGTTATTGATGTTATTGTTTTTGTTGTTAAAGAAGAATTTCCTGTGTACAAACCACCTTCTTTTTTTTTTTTTTTTTTTTTTTTTTTTTTTTTTTTTTTTTTTTTTTTTTTTTTTTTTTTTTTTTTTTTTTGCGGTACCAGGGATTGAACTCAGGGGCATTCTACCTCCGAGCTACGCCCCCAGCCCTATTTTTTATTCTTTATTTTGAAACCGAGTCTCACTAAGTTGCGGAGTGCCTCACTAGGTAGCTGAGGCTGGCCGCGAACCC
>PVLC010004635.1:13280-83392 GCA_004027655.1 Graphiurus murinus | reverse complement strand
CCGCGGAGACGGGCTTCTTTGCTCTCTCTGGTCGGTCTTCCGGGTTCTGCTCAGCTGTATTCCAGTTTTCGCAGCGTTTTCCACCTTTTTGTTGCTTTTTTTCTTTTTTCAAAAAACTGGATCCACGACTGATTTGAATCGAGCTAACAGCGGCTCTTGAGACGTGTCTCACTCCGTCGCCATCTTCCCGGAAGTCCCCCTAGTCCCATTTTAAAAAAATATTTGAAACAGGATTGCTGAGACTGACCTCAAACCTGTGATCTTCCTGTCTCATCTTCCCAAACACTATAGGGACTATAGGCATGTGCCACTACACCCGACACTAGATTTTTTGATTCTTTTTATTTAGCAAGTGTGTCTTGCATACATGTTCTAGGAACTATATGTGGACTTGTGAGGTCCTTTGGGGGCCTTAATCTCTGCATTCAAATCATGTAGCATTATAATTTGATGACAAAGTCTGACCTGGTGGCTACAGGAAAGTTCCTGGTCCTCCCTTCCAGGACTACACACCTGTATTTTATCTGCGCTTTTCGAAAGACAATTCCTGGTAGAAGGTTTAGTGGCCTGCCTTAGTGTGACTCACTCCTACCCTACTCTACACTGCAGTTAGGGGACTCTCTAGTACATCAAGTCTGACCACTTCTCTCTCAGACTTGAAGTTTTGTTTAAGGATGCCTTCCAGGGAAAGTCTGTATTTCCCGTCCGGGTCTATAAGATTCTCACGCTCTGATGTTTGCCTCCCTTGTCTCTCACCTCTACTTGAGCTGGAAGAATGATGAAATGTCCACTCTCTCGGGCACTTGCTTGCCCAGGTCTTAGTTTGTTCTAGTAAGTTCAAAATGACCACCTGAGAATATGAGGGCCTGATCCCTGGAAGCCTCCTGTTGTCTAGTGGAGAAGAAGAGTCTTTAAAGATGTGATTATTAGCAGTGTTGACATGGAGAGATTATCCTAGATAAACTGGGTGGGACCTAAATACAATTACAAATGTCTTTTAAGATGTAGGCTGAGGGCAATTTGACACACAAGGTGACATGAAGAGGCAAGCAGAGCTTGGAGGGATGTGGCCACAGGTCAAGAAATTCCAGCAGCCACCAGGAGGTGGGAGAGGCAAAAATAAATCCTCTCCTGAGCCTCCTTAGAAAGCATGGTTCTGTCAAAACCTTGACGTGGGACTTCTAACCTCTAACAGTGAAAAAGTAAATGTCTGTTGTTTGTGACAATTTGTTACAGCAAATATAGTAGACTAATAGAGTTGAGATTTACCTCTTCCTGGAATGACTTGGGCCCCTGCATCCCAAGCCTCATCAGGATGATGCCCACATCTGCAGCTCTCATGCCATCTCTCCAAGGTATTCTCTAGGTTTCTCCATCGCCACCTCTGGGGTTGGGCTTAAACACACTTGCCATCCTCTCTTTCCCATAATTCTTTGAGCAGCATGCTCATTGTCATATATATATATATTTTTGTATGTGTTTCTTTCTTTTCTTTTTTTTTTTTTTTGGTACGGTACTGGGGATTGAACTTAGGGGCATTCTACCTCTAAGCTATACCCCCAGCCCTATTTTTTTATTCTTTATTTTGAAACATGGTCTCACTAAGTTGTGGAGTGCCTCTCTAGGTAGCTGAGGTTGGCCGCGAACCCAGATCATCCGGTCTCAGCCTCCCAAATGCTGGGATTACAAGCGTGCGCCACCACACCCGGCTTTTTTGTATGTGTTTCTAGGTCAGGTCAAGCTTCTTGTTAAATTCTCAGGGGCCTTATTCATTTTGTACCCTCTGGGCTTGGCATGATGCCAGGGGAGAGTAGCTTCTTGGTGAGTGTTTGTTCCCACTCTGAAAGGGAGCCACCCCCCCTGCTGTCCAGTGGCTAAAGGAGGGATCTGGGAGCTCACAGGACCTCACAGCACTGGCCAAAACTCACTGGATGTGGGTGCGTGCGCGGCTTTCTCTGACTATTCTCCAGAACAGCCTCTGGAGCTTTCTGAGGCCTGAAGCTGGGATACGTTCTTTGGCTTCCTGTCTGCAGAGACGGTGTTTATTTTTTTACTCAACTCTTTTTATATTTTTCCTCCTCTCTCTGCTTTCCTTCTCCTGCCTCCCAAATGACAGTGACTCACCACCTCAAGCACTGCTCTCTTTTTTCATTATTTTTAGGAGCCTATGATTTTTCTCATTGTCACCTCTGGGCTAGGCTAGAAGTAGCCTGCAGGTTTTTATTTTCTTGGGGCCAAGCTGCGGAGTGCAAACCAAACGATATTCTAATAAACAGAGGGGCATGTTAGTCTTCTAGTAATCTAGTCTCTCTGAGAAGGTAATAGCTGAAATTAGAATATGAAAACAAGGGATTTGGCTGCAGTAACAGGGATGATACTAGGGTGTTTTCAATTCTTCCTCTACAAATAAACTTCTAAATTCAGAATTCCTGGCCAACAATTGTAGTCAAATTTGTCATTCCCTCCAAGAACCTGAAAGTTTCTTATTAGACTCAAATGAAGGTAGATCTTTGTTTTTATCTTTTCTAAACACTGAGTAGAGATATTTCATGGTGGGACAAGTGTGGTATATTTTATATACTTTATGCTGTTTAGAAGCAGCTGTAATATTATCATTAAGAAACCTGGGCTTTTGAGAAGAATTTAATAATTTATTCACAAAGTGAGTGAGTTAGTTAATGCTGTAGTTTGGATTCTAAGTGTCCTCTAAAGCCCATGTGTTAAAGTGTTAGTCCCCAGGATGGCACTATTGGGAAACAGTGGAAACTTTAGGAGGAGTGCCCTAGCAGGCGATCTTTAGGTCATTGGGATATACATGCCCTTGAAGGGAATCTTCATACTGCTTTGCCACATGCCCAAAGCAATGGGGCCAACCCATCATAGACTGAACTCTCCAAAACTATGGGTCAAAGTAAGCCTTTTCTCTTTATAAGTTGATTATCATAGTCATTTTTATAGAAATGTTAAAGCTGATAATACAGTTATCTCTTGCTACATAATAAATTATTCTCAAACTTACCGAATGAAAACAATAAATATGCAATAGCTCATGAAATTTCTGAGATTCAAGATGCAGAAGTGACATAGCTGCGTGGATCTAGTTCACGGTCTCTCATGAAGCTGCAGTCAAGTTGTTGGTTGTGATGACCATCTTCAGAGGATGCTGAATCATCTGCTCCTTTTTTTTGAGGTATTGAGGATTGAACCCAGGGGAATTCTACCTCCAAGCTACACCCCAGTCCTATTTTTTATTCTTTATTTTATTTTATTTATTTATTTATTTATTTTTGCAGTACTGGGGATTGAACTCAGGGGCATTCTACCTCCGAGCTATAGCCCCAGCCCTATTTTTTATTCTTTAATTTGAAACTGAGTCTCACTAAGTTGCAGAGTGCCTCACTAGGTAGCTGAGGCTGGCCGCAAACCTGGATCCTCCGGTCTCAGCCTCCCGAATGCTGGGATTACAAGCATGTGCCACTACGCCCGGCTATTCTTTATTTTGAAACAAGGTCTTACTGAGTTGTGGAGGGCCTCACTAAGTAGCTGAGGCTGGCTGCGAACCCGGATCTTCCGGTTTTAGCCTCCCAAGTACTGAGATTACAATGGATCATTTGCTTCTAAGAAGGCTTATTCCCAGGGCTGTAATCTGGAAGCTTCAGTTTCTTGTCTTATCTCTAGGGTTTTCTCTCTTTAGGGTTGCATGAGTGCTCACATGACATGAAGTTGGCTTATTCCAGAGCAGGTGATCCAGAGGAGAAAGCCCCAGGCTTTTGAAAGTCTAGTCTCAGAAATTATGCATATTATCACTTCTACCTCTTTAGAAGTGAGTCACTAATCTCACACTTAGGCTTCCCCTCTTAGAGAGAGTGTCAAATAATTTGTGGGAATATTTAAAACCATCAGAATGGCTTTTCTTCAAATAGCTCTAGGGAAGTAAAACAAGTCTTTGTGGAAAAAAATACCGCCCAGCATTCGAATGTTCTGCTAAGAGATTGGAAGAAACATGGGAGTCTTAAATTATATTCATTGAGATAGTGAAAACTAATACCTATCAGAAAGGGTGAGAGGATATTTTTCTCCCTTAGGTTTAGGTGCAAGAAGAGTTTGAAAAGGATAGGGGGTATGACTGGCATAAATTTAGTATTTTCTGCTTAATACATGCAATATTAAGTATCTTTGTCATTGTGCTCTTTGTTTCAGTAATTCCATGCCAGGTTCTATAATGAATGAGAAAAAATACTTTACTTCAAGAATGAGAAGTAGATAAAATGGAGTTAATCCAGTGCCCAAACTCAACCAACTCACCCATAGATGCATGAATGAGCCCAAGAGAGAAAAGCAGAATTGCTCAGCTAAGCACAGCTAATATCTGCTAAGCCTTCAGAAGTGTGAGGCATTAATACTTACTGAAATTGTGTGATTATTTGTTATGCAGCAATAATTAGTATAAGTTTATAGTCATGAAAGAGACAAACATAAAGATAAATTCTACAAAGTAATATGATAAATATTCCTGAAGATTATATAGCATGCTCTAGGACAGCAAAGTAATGTTTAAGTTTGTTTTGGGGTGGTCAGGCCAGTTGAGGACTTCTGTTGATGCCTGAATGAGGTCATAAGTTTGAGTAGGCATCTCTCAGACAAGAGTGGGATAAGCAAGTCTTTTCAGGTAGCCACAAACATCTAGTAAGGTAGAAAATGATAGTAACGGATGGGTCCTAAATGTTGATAGTCAATGGATCACAAATAGCTTCATATAGTGCATATATGAATTTGCACTTTATCTTAAAGGTAACGTTTGAAGGATTGAAGAAGCAAAACATGAGTAGATTAATGGTTTATAAGCTCCTTTTGGGAGTAGTGTGGAGGATGGGGCTAGACCCAGGCAGGAAATAGGGAGGTTTGTTCTCAGTCTGTGCTTTTCCAGATATGGCCATAGGAAAGGAAGAGGTGGAGGAGAGAGATATTTGGAGGTGATGTAGACAAGACTTAGAGACTGACTTAATGAGGGGGTGGTACCTGGCTTCCATCCCAAGGCAGAGAAGTTTAGAAGGGGGAGGTGGTGAACATTTCCTTGTAGGTCTTGACGAATTTGAAGGTGGTGGGTGATCTAGAAGGAGGTGTTTAGTAGGAAGGCAGACATGTGGTTTTTGAGCCTCAGAAGAGAAACCTGCCACAAATATCCAGTTTTGGGTCTGCTTCTACATAAAGGTACTAGCCAAAGCTATTGTAGACAAGGCTGGGTTTGTATACATTGTACTTTGAGAAGTAAACCAAATTTAGTACCTGAGGGAAACACCAACACCTAAAAGATGAACAAAGGAACAGAAACCAAAGACAATTGAGAATAACTGCCAGAGAGTAAGAGAAATCCAGGGGAATGTGGTTTATATAAAAACAGGAAGTATCTCTGAAGTTAGAGGCTAATACTATTAAATATCCCAGAGAAGCTGAGAATTGAAAATCTTTTGTTTGTTTGTTAGTTTTATACCCCCAAACTATGCGAGTTTCCTGTGACTTGGGCAAAAATGTCATCAAAAGACAAGAGGGATGAGAACTATATTGCAGAAAGTAGATAAAAAAATAAATAAATAATAGAAGAGAAGACAAGTGTGTCACTAAGATCACACTTAACAGGAGAGAATTAGGCTTTACATTTTAAAGATAATGTCAAAGAATTTAGTTACCAACTGCTTCTTGGTAGCAGAACGATCTGTAGTCTCCTGGCCTTAACTTTGGCTTCAGTCGTGGATGGGTAGATAGTTCTGTGCAGACTTCAACACATTCAGGCTGTCAGCACCTTGAATTCAATGTGTACCGTGGGCTTTCTATTCTCTCCCAGGGCTTCTCCAGTGCCATGAGCACTAGAAAGAACTTATTCAGTCCCAGGCATGCAAGCTTGGCAGTGTGGAGGAACTGATACTTCAGGAGACAGCCTTTCACCCAAAGAGATGAGAGGTGATGAACAAATGCTCTTGCCTCCCATCTCTCTGGTGGACGACTCTTAGGGTGTTCTGTAAGCTTCTCAGCAGTCCCATGGAACTGAGCCCCATTGGCCAGAGTAGTGACCTGCACAATGATGCTTATCTTGACTTATATTGGCTTTTATTCTGTCACTAATGCCTTATTTCTACTCCCTACGATCGCCTAGCAAATAAACTACCCCAATCTACATCTAAATCTAAATCTACACCTAAATCTGTTTTGGGAACTCTAAACTAATAAAAAATGTTTCAGACACTAGTGATATAAAATTATTATACAGATATCAATTCACCCATTGCACTCACTCTCCCAAGTACAGATTCTACTGCATAGGTAGCCATGCTGCATGTCACATGACTTGCCTCTCCAGATACAGCGCTTTGGACCAAGGGTTAGCACATGATAGAAGTCAGCTAGTCCAAATTCAGTAGCTCAGCAATCCATGGTGAACTCCCATGGTGAACTTCCCACCAGAAACGAGGGGAAGGGAGCCAGTGATGAAGGCTACAGAAGTTGGCACTGTTCAGACCCAGAATAAGGTGTTGAGAGTACAACCTTGGAGGCTGCACGTTGTTAACAAAAGGGAAGAACTAATGAGATTCCCTTTGGGGGACTTTTGGAGGCTAGGAAGTATTTAGAGAATGAGAGAATAAGCAATGAGAGCAGAAGCTGGAAGGTTGATATGGAAAGGAGGAGTGTAGAAAATGTGGCTCAAGTTTCACTGAGAAAACATGGCAGAGCAAAAGCAATAAAAATATAAAGACCAACAGAAGAGAAATTACCATGTAGCCTATAAGCAAGAGGAGGAGTGGAGCCCTTTACTTTTCATGACTCCCTAATTCCAACTCTTCTATGGACCTCTTCACCATAGGCGCCCTTTTTTTCCTGAACGTGTTCATGAGATTGTTTGCTACAGCCTCAACAGCCTCAGCAGTCAGTGTGACCAGAGGGAGCTGCCTATGGGGCAGGGAGTGTGTGCGATCACCTGTCGCCCCTCCAAATCAGTGTTCAGCCCTTTCCACCCGGTTCTGGGTCTGGACAGTGCCAACTTCTGAAGCCTTTGTCACCAACTCCCTTCCCCCTGGCTTTTGGTGGGGTTGCACATGGAAGTCATGATGGGGTTTAGTGCATAGGAATAAAAAGATCTGATAGCAGAGGGGAGGGAGACTGGCATTTATTCCCAGCTTCTCCACTATGTTGCCATAGTTGGCTCCATCTCTACCAAAGGCTGTGACTCCAGCCAGGTGGGTGGTCGTCTCCATGTAATATGACTACCCTTTCTAGGTTCAGGGAAACTGCCCCTTTTCTTGACTCTTTGGGATTAGGGAGGAGAAAGGTACCCCACTGTGGCCAGTCCCAGTGAACTACTCTCTTGGTTTTCCTAAACCTTCCCATATCTTCATAAGTAGTCCCTGTTATTAAGTTCTTACATTACCAAGTCATACTACGAGCCTGCTTCATATAAAAAGGCAGTTCCACATCATTGGAAAGGAAACATTCTGAAACTAGTGGGACAGGAAATGGATGTACTTTCTGCCAGATAATTGCAGGCTGTGATACTGTTCTACTCCAGGAAGCATTTTTCTGCTTTGGAATGGAATTGTGTAACCTGTGCCCCTGCTGGTAATTTCACTTTTCCTCTTCAAATACAAGGTAAAGTCTTGGTAACAGAAAGGAAAGGAAAAGGGTGGTGTGGGAAGGGTTCCTTTGTATTTGGAAGGCCCTAAGAATTGAAAGGAGAGCCAGATGAAGTTGAAGACTGTATATTTTGTTGTCTTTTTAAAATAATTATTTTAAAACTTATTGTTGGCATTTAGCATACATACAAGAAAGTGAATAGATAATATATTGAACTGAACTCACCCATGTAACCAGTACTCATGTCCAGAGGCAAGAAATTAGCAGCGCCCCAGAAACTTCCTTTAGGTCTTATTTTAGTCCTTTTCTATTCACCCGCAGGGGAATCACTGTTTTAACTTATAACACTACGGATTTATTCATCTGGTTTTGAACTTTGTAAACAGTGAATCAAATAATATGTTCCTTTTTGTATTTGGCTTCTTGCATTCTGCATGGAGCTAAGAAGATTTATATATATAGTTACAGTTTGCTCATTCTCATTATTGTTAGTATTTCACGTTTAAATAGCCATAATTTATTTCTCCATTCCATTATTAATGGAAATTTGGGTAAATTCTAGTTAGGGCTATTACGAATACTTTTGCTATGAGTATTCTAGTATATATCTTTGGATGAGCAAAAGTATACATTTCTGTTGGGTAGCTATCTAGGAATGGAATTGCTGAGTCACAGTGTAGGCGCGTGTTTAGCTTTAGTAAATCCTACAGAAGCATTTTCTAAAGTGGTCGTACCAATTTACGCTGCCACCTGCTGGGACTGGGAATGAGAGTTTCGGTAGGACCGTATGTTTTGAATGCCATCAGTCCAAGTATTTGCATACTTTTCCTGTGGTTCCTCAGGAGCCCAAGCATAAGAGTGGAACAGGCAGAGAATGGTATTGATACAGGGTTTAGGGTTTGTAGTCTAGGGTTGAAGGGCAGAAAAAAAGATGTGGACATGAGAGTGGAGGGTTTCATGCATTGGGGCTCTTGGTTGGGTTGGGAAGTAAATTGAATGAGAGAAAATGTAGGTAAAGTACTAGAAGTTTAGGTGAGTTTGAAGGGCAAGTGCAGAGATGTAAGAACATGAAAATGTGCAGGTTGAAATATTTTGGTCAGGGAATGGTGTGTGCAGAGTTTGAGATCTCTTAACTTTGGAGAATTGTTGGATGAGAGGAGTCAGGATGGAAACAACATGGTGTAGAGGTTGTGATCAGGGTCACCTTGATGACGGCTGTGAGGATAAAGGATGAGAGATGATTAAGGAAAAAGTTACTGTAGGAAGATGAACTAAACTATCTTGGAAGGGGCACTGGGAACGGAGTCCACAGCCAGGCTCTACTCTCCAATCCTTCAAATACTATGGTTACTCAAAGGTCCCATTTTATATTTTTCTCTTGCATGTATACACACACACACACACACACACACACACACACACACACACACATGTATATATGTATGTATTTAGTGGTGCTGAGGATTGAACCCAGAGTCACACATGCTAGGCAAATGCTATGCTGTACCACAGAGCTACACTCCCAACTTTCTCTTTTGTTCCTTTTAAACTTTTACGTCACTTCTCTTCTGTGTTACCATTTTGCCAGAATTGCTTAACCCTATCCTTCTTTGATGTCTCTTTTTTTGTCTTTTTCCTCAGGCTAAACTTTCTGGCCCATAGCTTCTGGATCTTCAGGATTCAAGAAAAAACAAAAACAAATACTTTTACTATTATTCTTTCAACCAACTCCCTTCCTTCCTTCCTTCCTTCCTTCCTTCCTTCCTTCCTTCCTTCCTTCCTTCTTCTCCCCCCCTCCCCACCTCTTGTTTCTCTTTCAGATTGAACCCAGGGACATTCTACCACTAAGCCATACTCTCAGCCCTGTTTTATTTTGAAATAGGATCTATCTAAGTTGCTGAGGCTGACTTTGAACCTACCATCCTCCTGTCAGAGCCTCCCAAGTACAGCTCTTTCAAAATCTCTGTCAAAACCCTATAACTGGATCACACAACTGTGGAGCTGCTGTTATGACGTGAAAGACGCCCTCTAGGGTTGTGCCATGTTCATCCTGAACGAGGTGTGCAGTGCCCGGGTGAGGCCTTGCGGGTTTGATCTCTTCCTTATTCGCCTCCCATGGCTGGTGCTTCTTAAACACACCTTCAGTCTCTCTTGCCCCTGTCTCTTATTCCAGCCACAGCACTGGCTACCAAAGTCATGCAGACTTCAGTCACCCTGGCAGAAGGATGAACTGACAGCGCTACCACAGCCTCACCTCTCACTTCTGCCCTGGAGTTTTTCTGGTCCTCTGGTGCAGGACATCTGTGCTTTGGCTTTTATGCACACACCCCAGAGGATTTAATGCCCTGCCCTGAGGCAGTCCTTGACCAAAAGCAGATGCGAGCTGAGAGTTAAGCACTTCTCCCTTCTTTCCTCAGGACGCTGCTCCTGGTGCAGATGTCATAGGCTTTTCAGCTGTCCCATGGGATCAAACACCAAGGTGCCTGAGAGCATGGACTCCCCAAAGAATGCTCACACTGGCTTTCCAATGAGTCTTTTCACCATTTCATGTTCCCATCCTTGGTTCCTGTTGCCTGGAATCACATTCCCAGATAAACTACTTATACTTAAGCCCCTGTCTCAGGCCCCTTTCTTCCTTCCTTTTTGTGGTTCTGGGGATTGAATCCAGGGACATTCTACCTCTGAGCTACACCCTTGGCCCTATTTTATTTTGAAACAGGGTGTCATTAAGTTGCTGAGGGCTCTTTTAAACTTGTGATCCTCCTGTCTCAGCCTTCCAAGGACTGAGATTACGGGTGTGTGCTACCATGCCTGGCTTCAGGTTTTGTTTTCTGAGAAATCAGCCTACAACATCCCCCAACTTAGGAAAAGCATTTCTAAGGCACTCCAAAAATTTCTTCTTGGTTTGAAATCATTGCTCAGGAACCAAAGTATGCTTGAAATAGTTGGTAGGGATATCTTGACTGAGGAACTGTTAATTACTCTCAGAGCTGACCAGGCTGTTTGCATTACAGGCGCTTACATCAAAGTTCAAAAGGTAGATACGCAAATGGGCCACAGCCAATAGGCACGGAAAACAAAGTGGGCTTTTAGGGGGGAGATTTAAAAGCTCTAACTTTTCTGATAATGTATTTGGCCTCGTTTGGCATTTTGCTTTAATAACAAATCAGTGCAGGGATTTAGGTCTTTAGGGCTTTTTTATCGCCACAGCCTCCGATGGTTTAAAAACACACACCATTAGCACATGCCTCATCTTTCCTAAACTGGCGATTGTCACGGTTCCTTTAGAGAAGTAAGATGGTGCCATGGGAGACAGCAGTCACCTCCTACACCCCACGCCCCCAGACACCCGGGATACATCTCGTGTATACTTAAGCTGTCGCTGACACACATAATTTCTGTTTCATCCCTGAGTAATCAGTCTTTTTTGTCCTCTTAGCAAAGAGAACAGTGTATTTTTGTACAGAAATGATTGGGAAGAAAATAGAAGTACCCCCCCCCCCCACTTCCCTATCAAATGCAGTGTAAATTCCCACAAAATAGCAACAAACAAAAGATAGGAGGGGAAATCCACAGAATTTGCCAGAATATGGATATCCGGTTCTGTTTCGTATATTTTTACAAGGTTTTTTTCTACATCTGGGAGTTGAGGGGTTAATGATGGAGACTGAAGCCCTATGGCTTTGAATATGAGGGATTAGTTTTGTCATTTCAGGATTAAGGTCAGTCTTATGGACATCCTGTCAGCCGCCACCCGGGCCTACTAGCACTCTGCTAATGATTCTCAAACCCTCCCTTTGGGCTGCTGAACTTCTGAGCCATGCACTTTCCCTTTTGAATGTTACTACAGGGGAAGAGCGTTCACATGTGCCTACTCTAAAAACAGAAAGGACTGGCTCACCTGAACCTTTGGTTGCTGTTTAGATTCTAAGGACACAGAGGAGGGAAGGAGATTTCCAGCTGCCTTTTTGAGATGGTTAGACCAATTGCAAAGACAGCCATATTATACGCCACTTTTCGTGTGTACCTCCTTTGCAATATGACTTGGAAGCTCTTCTCGACAAGAGGCTGTCTCTTCCCTGTCTCTTGGCTATGGCCTGGTATGTGACTTGCTCTGGATGGAAGAATGTGGCAAAGTGAAGAGTCTGAGCCTCAGTTGGACTCACGTGCTTCTACTCCTTCCTGGACTCTTGCTCGTCAAGCATAGTTCAAAATGCCAAACTGCAGAACTGTGAGCGAAATAAATGTTTATTGTTTAAGACACTATGTTAGCCGTGATGGTGAGCTGTTAACAGAGTTCATAGCTTCCACTATATTCTTTGAAGCCATAGCCTGGTTTTCCTTATCACTAATAGCATTTACAAAATCACCAAAAATAGGTAATATTTGGAAAAAACCATAGAGGTAAAAAAAAAATAGGCAATATTTTGGATACAGCATTTGATTCTGAAAGCAACATCTAGGGAATCATTTTTATACTTTGGACATGAATAATGGGGAAAGCAGTACTAATGCCCCTTGACTTTTTATGACCTTTGGGTATAAGTCAGAAAGACCCACTGAACTTTACTAGTGAACAATTTAGCACACCAACTCCTTCAGTTGGGAAAATACAGATATTAGGGCTGTTTATTGGTAGCTCTGACAAAGGCAGGAAACACCTTCAATATGAAAATTAATTTATTTAAACGTAAGTGAGGTCCAGTGACTACATCATAAGTACATGTGTGTGAGGAGTGAACTCTCTAATTGAGATGGGCCAGGGATGCCTGGCCCTATCCCCAGTGGTGCTGACTGTGTTTCTTTCCCCTTTCATTGTCATCTTGGTGGTAAGTAGGATATAAAAGGCATTTAAGTGACTATTATCTCAGCTGATCTTCTCGACTACTCTTAAATAGGTAGGGTAAGCATATTATTGCTATTTTGCTTGGACACACATGGACTAGGCTCAGAGAGACCTTGGGTCTCCTGGTTGAATTCTCTTTCCATAGCAACTGCATGATACTTTATAACTTTGGGGGAAGTAGTGTGTTATTGTTTGTTATAAATTTTCAGGCCTGCAGCCATTGTTTGGGAGGGAACAGGGGTGCATGAGGGGCAAAGGCTGGATTTCACTAAAAAGGGCATTGGCTTCAAGCAATAGTTGTCACTGCTTTGCATGGGGTTCCTTGCTCACTAATGAGCAATGCTGGTTTTTAGATGCAGGCAGTAAGTATTCAGGGGCATTTTACAGAAGAAGGACAGATGCCAAAGTGCTGGCAAAGTAGGTGGGAGGCAGGATATTTCTCTATGGCAGTGTTTGGGGGAAATGCTCAGGAGCGGGTATGAATCTCGTGACGGTGTTTTCTTAGGTGGGACTTCCCTGGAAGTGGACTCTCTGAAAGGATTTCAGGGCAAGGCATTTATTTGAGTAGAGATTCTAGGGAGCATCAATAGTGAGGCGGGAAAGAGACAGAGAAGGTAGCCGATAAAGAAAGTGACAATTATCAGGTACGTTATCATGTGTGCAACTGGAGACTGATTCAGCTTCGGAGCCTGGGAGATAATGTAGAGCACATATTCAGGGTCACCCCAACCAGGACAAAGAGTGCTGGGGTGTCCACTTACCCATCCCCATGCCTCAGGGTCACTCAACCAGGGTGAAGGGTGCTGGACTCACCCATCCCCATCCATCCTGGGTTGAAGACTTTCTCAACATGAACTTCAATGCATGCAGAGATTTTTCCCTGTTTGGTTTTTGTTTCCCTTACTGATGTACTCATAATACTTAGAACAAGGCCTGGCACATATGAGTTTTTGTTGTTGTTTTTGTTTTGTTTTGTTTTGTGTGTGTGTGTGTGTGTGTGTGTGTGTGTGTGTGTGTGTGTGTGTGTGTTTGATACTGGGAATTAAACCCAGGAGCATTCTACCTCTGAGCTACACCCCAGCCCTATTTTATTCTGAAACAGGATCTCAATAAGTTGTGGAGGGCCTTGCTAAGTTGCTGAGGCTGTCCTTGAACCTGTGATCCTCCTGTCTCAGCCTCCCAAGTACTGGGATTACAAGCGTGCACCACCACGCCTGGCTGGCAAATATTTCTTGAAGGAATGAATGAAGGGTAGGCTCCCGAGAGCTCTCGTGAAGTCCAGTGCTTCTGTCTTCTCTTCTCCTCCTGCAGTTGCGTGGCTGGCTGAATTGACAGAGGCACAGTCCTGGAATGGATCTGCCAGTCCGTTGTATACTGTAGAGTCACACACATCTGGCTTGAGTTACACCTTTGTCACTTATTAGCTGAGAGATCTTGTTCAAATAAACTAATAAACTACCAATGTTTTCATCTGCAAAAGGGGACTCGTAAGTGCCAATTTCTCAGGGTTTTTAAGAAAGTTTAGCTGGGCATGGTGGCACACACCTGTAATCCCAGTATTAGGGAGGCTGAGACAGAAGGACTGCAGGTTCAAGGACAGCCTCAGCAAGTAGTGAGACTCATCAACTTAGCCAGATCCTGTTTCAAAATAAAAATAAAGTCGGGCTGGGGGTGTAGCTCAGAGGTAGAGTGCCCCTGGGTTCAATCCCCAGTGCCACACACACACACCAAAAAAGTTTTAATGAATCAACATAGATGAGGCACTTAACAGTGTGTGGCACGCACTCAGTGATCACAGTACATGAGTTGTCTTTTCTCTAAGATCCAGTGTAAGAGTCAACTTGCTAATGGATTGGTGACACAGAAATTGGTGAAAGTTGGTCAAAGCAGATTGTAGTGGAGGATGTAAAGAGGGATAGCATAAACTAGAAATGGAGAGAGGACAAGGGGTAAGGACTCTGTTACTAGGATCTGGGGCCACTCTCCAACGTCTGGTCTTTGGTAAAGGTTGCAATGTAAGGAGAAGTAGATTTGGCTGTCACAGTGCTCTGTCTTGCCGTAATCATTGCATTTCTCATGTCCTGAGTTAGCGCATTGCCCAAGATGGCTCATCTCTGGGGAATCTGTCCTTCTGTAACCAAAAGTTACTGATTGCATAATAGCAGAGGACAGACAGATGACATCATCAAAGGAAATACGCTTCATAGTGAATTCTGTGACTGGCCTTAAAGCAAAATGCATGTATCCTGCCTTTCATGTCTAGTGTGTGATTTTAATTTCTCAAACAATGTGCAAACACACTCACTCGTCTGGCTGAGAACAGATGAAGTTTGGAATGGAATTTTCTAACGCGGTCCATATGTGACCCTTTGGTAGCTTTGACATCTTCAGCTCATAGTCACTTTCCCTGTTTCTAGCGTCCTTTATGCCACCATCATTGTGTGTGTGTGTGTGTGTGTGTGTGTGTGTGTTGAACCCAGAGGTATTCTACCTCTGAGCTATAGCTCTAGCCTATTTTATTTTTTATTTGAAAACAAGCTTTTGCTAAGATTCTGAGGGTCAGATTCTGTTGAAGCTGGCTTCAAATTTGCAATTCTCCTATCTCAGCCTCCCAAATACTGGGATTTTAAGTGTGCACTACCCTACCTGCACACTACGACCATAATTTTAAGGAATAAATGTGTTCTTATTGCTGTTCCTTAGAGTAGCTTCTCAGGACATCGGAGACCCATAGAACCGATTCTGAGTCTTGGGAAGAGGTTAAAGAACTGCGGACATTTATTGAGGACAATTTTGTCATCTCTGTTCTTGCTCTTTAACCGTTCACACCAAACCTCCAGAGGCACCTTCATAGGTAAAGTGATCTGACATCCAACCCAGGGACTAGGAGAAATTTATCTGCTGCCATTGTGGGGCCGTGGAGAGAGGCAGTGAAGGTGAGAGAGGCAGTGGTGGTGGAAGCAATGTGGTGGTGGTGATGGTGGGACAGGATGACTTTAATAAGGCAGGAGAAAGGTGGACATGGTGGAAGGTGGTGGAGAGGTGGTGTTGGCAGTATAAAAATGGAAGGCGGTGGCAGTCAAAGTGATGGTGCAGGTGATATTGGTGGTGGTGGAGGCCATGATATTTGTAAATGTGTGGTGGTAAGAGAATTGAAAACATCTCTCCACACAAAAATAAATTGTGCATGAATTTTCGTAGCAGCATTCCTTAAAACAGTCCAAAGCTGAAACAACCCAAAAGTCCATTTTATAATGAATGGATTAAATGTGGTACATCCATTTAATGGAATATTATTTGGCCATAAAAAGGAAAGAAGTACTGATACATGTTGCAACATGAATGAACCATGAAAACATGCTAAGTGAAGGAAGCCACTCATAAAAGACCACTGTAGATTTCTTATAGGAAATGCTCAAAATGGGCAAATTCATAGAGAAAAACAGTGAAGTGATTATTGCCTAGGGTTGGGGGGAATGAGATGAGAGTGAATAATAAGCACGGGGTTGCTTTTGGGGGTAGTGAAGGTGTTCTAAAACTAGATTTCACAACTTTGTGAATATACTAAAAAACATTAAATCATATATTAGATGGGTGATTGTGTGTGTGTGTGTGTGTGTGTGTGTGTGTGTGTGTGTGTGTGTGTGTTGCTGAGGATTGAACCAGAGACCTCCTGTATGTTGGGCAAGTGTTCCACCACAGAGCCTCACCTCCAGCTAGGTGGGTGAATCATCCAAGTCCATAAAGCTGTTTGAAAAGCTGGGGCTGCTGGTGGTGATGGTACTAAAGGGCTGAGCTTTGGTTGGTGGGTGTTGGGGGGACGGGAAGGAAGAGAAGAATTGACTGACACCCAATGACGTACTTGAATTTATCTAGGACCAAGTCTGAGTACCTCAGATTTTTTTCCCATGTCTGTTGGAAAGCTACATTTTGTCCCACAGCTAATACTGGCTTCACATACATGTATTTCTAGAACAAATTATGAAAAATAAAGCCAAGTTTTCAGGTGCCTTTGGAATCACGTTTAAAAGGACATCCTCAGTTTTCCTACCCGTTGTCTTTGTCACTTACAGCTGGTTTCTTGGAAGCAAGGGACTAGACTCTCTGGGCTTTGTCTTCTTGTGTGAGTGCCAAATCAGACGGGTCCATGAAGAAATCAAAGCAGAGAACTGGGGTCTATAATTTTTAATAATTTTAAACTAGCTACAAAATGTCAATCACTTCACAAACCAACAGAGGAGACAGGGGTAATTTAATATTACATGCTATAATGATATTTATCTCACAGTTTATCTATATTTCATTCATTTATATTATTTTAAAAGGTTTCTTTATCAGCTACTAAACATCTCAGCGATTTGGTGTGCATAGCTCTAGATTAAGCAACAGAGAATTGCACTGATAACAAACCACAGGGGAAATGGTGATTGACAAGAGTCAGCCTTATAAAATGTACATCTCCACACTGTTTCATAGCAAGGTTGTTTTCTCCAAAACAGAGCCTTCGAAAGCAGCAAACAAACCCTATATTATATCCATTTGACATAATTTCAGCCAAACATATATTTTGCTGGAAATGATTAAATGGTGAATGTGTCAAATCCATCTTTCTTTAAAAACTTTTTTTTAAAAAAAGGATGATTATGATTAGTAAATCTATATGCCAACAGAAAGAAAGTGACACTACTGCAGTTTTGCTGGTATAACTTAATCTTGACAGTGTCTCAATACTGAGCATGCTTTGTTGTTCTGTTATTGTTATTGTTGTGATTGTGGTTGTTGTGTGTTTTCTCATCAGTATGCTACTGTCATGGAAAGTTTTTGTTTAAGTAGGAATCTAAAAATCTATTTAGTTCTCATGCATAAATGCATAAATCACATCACTTTTAGTGCAATGCCTGTTATGTAATTCCACATTGTCTAATCATGAAATCATAAAGACAGATAACGGCCATGAAGAACCAAAGACAGCATATTTTGAGAGATTCAGAGCCTGACACCCAACAAAAGGACTGTGGCAGTAGCTCTGTGGAATGTCACAGTTTTACGAGAACAATACTGTGTACTGAAAGAATCAACAGCACATGGAGCATTCCTAAATTTTTGTCATTCAGCAAACGCCACTGAGGAGAGAAGAGAAAAAAATGAAACCCAAGACATCTTAGAGAGTTCGAGCCACCGAATGACCACTATATACAGCCTTTGGAAAGAAAGAAACCCAGAGAGAACAAAAGACACAGAGCATTGTCAGGAAGCTGACAAATGACACAGGACAACATTCACGATGGGGGTGGACTGGCTGTGTGTGTGTGTGTGTGTGTGTGTGTGTGTGTGTGTGTGTGCGCACAAGACCTACTGGGTAATACCATGAGAAAAGCATGAAGGAGCTATCTTGCTCGACAGCATTAGGAATAGAGCACAGGTAAGCACATTTAACCACTTCCCAGCATCTTTGTTGCACGTTGGTTGGCCTCATCGATTCTGGTTTTGTTGGAATCAGCCTAGGAAAAAGGGAAGAAAACAGAACTCAGGTTACCCCTTAAAATCTCATTCATCTTTCAGGGTCCCACTCAAATGCTTCTCTTTGGATGAGAACATCTTGAAACTTCTCTGGTTAGAAGTGCCCACCCTTCTTTTGTGTTTCCAGAACACTTGCTATTGCTCTACTTGAACATGACCACAAAAGCTTGGTTTGGATTTTAACTGTTTTCTCCATCAGACAGCATTCTTTTGAAGGCAAGGTTATATTGTTTACCCTTCTATCTTGGAAGGACACTCAATGACTACTATGATAGCAATCATATCTGTCAGGCTGAGTTGAATTACCACCACTTGTACAGCTGGATTCAAATCAGAGTTAACATATTAGTAGTGTCACTTTGAACAAATTACATCTTGGGATCTCAGCTTTCTTTTTTTTTTTTTTTTTTTTTTTTTTTTTTTTTGCGGTGCTCAGGGTTGAACTCAGGGGCATTCTACCTCCGAGCTACACCCCCAGCCCTATTTTTTATTCTTTATTCTGAAACCAGGTCTCACTAAGTTCCGGAGTGCCTCACTAGGTAGCTGAGGCTGGCCGCGAACCCGGATCCTCCGGTCTCAGCCTCCCGAATGCTGGGATTACAAGCGTGCGCCACCACGCCCGGCTCAGCTTTCTTGTCTACTACATGGGGACAAGAAAACATTCTGCTAACGAGCATGGTACCTATATTCCACTCACTTAGTCTTGATAACACTGATTATCAGGTGTGTGTTGTGTATGATTACAGTTCCTTTCCAAGTGAGGAAACCAGGCAGCCAGAATTCAGGTGATTTGTCTAAAGTACTTAGGGGAAACCACAGTCAGAATGCAAAGAGTATGGAGTGAAAGTCCACGCTGTTAATCACTCTGCTTACACAGGTCTACTGTGAGGAGTGAGCATATTAAATTGAGTTTAAACACATATTACATATTTTTATGTAATATGCTTGAGATAATGTTTTGCAAAATTAAGAGATCAATATATTTTATCTTGCACTTACTATTATTGGGTGAAGGCATGGCTTTGGGGATGCTTCATCAATTTTAGGCCCCATTTCTTAAGACTCACTTCCATGAGTTTGCTAATTGCCTCGTCTTTAAAAGGGGCACATTTACCACCATTTTCTGGCTTTGGGTTGAAGCCTTTACTGCTTGGGTTTTATTTTGCAGTGCATGCAGCATGAAACCCAGGAATGTTACCAGGATAGATCTTTAAAGCCCAGAAAATTTATAATTCCCATCTCGACTGGGAAAGATGAGTCAGCAAGTGGAGCTAAAACAACAATCCTGTCTGGGCTGCTCTTTTTTGGCCTGCTCTGACTGGTAACATTGTCTGTTATTCTGAAGCCTGGGACTAGGAGAAGGTGCTTCCAGGCAGTGTAGGGAAACAGAACTGTTTTCTAATTAAGCATTATCATATGGTGATAACTGACTTTGCACCTACTATCATGCTTTGTGCTTTTATCTCTACTGAGTTGGGTTGTTTTTATTCAGTTTGAGTTGTGAATTCCCCTGACATTAGAGTAATCCATATTCAAATTGAAATTTGCAAAGTGGAACATATTTCTAGATTACTCATAACTCTGGCCATGATTGTCTGCCATCTGTTTAGTTAATCAAGAGTTGGCTTTCAAAACAAGTATTTACATCATAAGATAGAACATTGACTTTCCTTGATTGTCCTGAACTATAGATATATTTTTGACTTCAGGTTTCTCATTTGGAAAATGGATAAGCCCTCTGATTTTATCTGATTCTTAAATCCTCCCTCTTGAGCTACAAATTATATTAAACATAATGATATTTCAGTGCAAAGGAGAGTCACTAGCTTAGACCAATGGGAAATGTTCCTGTAGATTGAATCCTGCTGACTATGTTTCCAGACTGAATTCTGAGGAAAAAAATAAAACCTCATTTGAAAATACTTTCTGAAGGCAAACACTCTAGAGTCTCTTGTGTAAGAGAATGCACTGATGAGCCTTCACAGGGGATATTTGAAGTGGAGAATAAGCTATTCTTGGGGTGTCTTCAAAGGTGTGGAAGGAGCTGGAATATCCTTTTGTTCAATGGGCAGCTGTGATTTCTTCCTGAATCCTTTCTGAAGCATATTAAAATTCCAACCCATCCAATACCTGACATAAAAGGTACCACATCTTTATTACATACATAAAAGAAGCAGTGCCTTTTAGGAAAAAAAAAATTCTGACAGAATCTCCTTTTAGATGTCTTCCTGGTATGTGGTGAATGTCTCTGTATTCATCCTATTTATATGCAGACAACTAACCCATTCCAATTCTCCCATTTCTATTTAGAGAACCCTAAACTTGCTGACATTTCTAACATGTGCTGCATGATTTGCCTTTGTGAGAAAGCCAGCGTGACCACCAGGGAGCCAGCTGCTCGGCCCACCTTCCTGAATGTTCCGGGAATCTCCTCAGCTACAGATCAGGGCAGGTAGCTTTTAGGCCCCAGCTCAGACCACTAGAACTACACATCAAGCTGTTCATTTGGATTCTAGGTTTGAATTACTCTCATCTTTCAGCTGAGGTAACCAGGTCACAGAGTTGGGAACAATAAACCCTATTAGGATTAGTTTAGTCTTAGTTTCCAGACGCTGATTCCTCACTAAGAGAAGAATTTGAGGACCTGTGACAGAGTCAGCCTCACTGTTTCTCAAAGTGACATCTATCCATGACAACTAAACTGAGGTTTGAATATCACTGTTCTTTCCTTAGCAACCATTTCCATAAAGCATCTGATCCACATTTGTCTCCAATGTAGTAGTTTTCTGAAAGAATTGTACATTTTTTACCTTAGATTGTATGTATAAATGCCCCTAAGCAGAAAACAAGGTTTGTAAATACACAAAGTAATTCCTTAATAGTCCATGGGGATATATTGAAAAAACTGATTGTTTTGGACTCCCAAAACTTCACTATCAATCCAAGTGATGAGAAAAGTTTGTGATCAGTGAAGTCGTGTGAAGGTCACTTTAGGGTCATGAGAGTAGATGCAAGAAATATCCCAATTCTCCTCACCTCTACTGTGGGATATTAACCTGTGAAATCTTAGATATGCAAAGACTTTTGCACATAGCTTCCTGTTATTAGAAATCCGAGTTCTATAAGAAGGTGTAAGTCTGTTAGTAACTGCAACTCAGTAACAAGATCATTGGGGGCCATATTAGGTTGAACTAGGCTCTATATAAATCATGTTCAGATTTTGACTTTCTCTTTTTTTTGTGGTACTGGGGATTGAACCCAGGGGCTATCTCCGAGCTCCACCCCAGCCCTATTTTGTATTCTTTATTTTAAAAGAGGGTCTCACTAAGTTGTGGAGGGCCTCACTAAGTAGCTGAGGCTGGCCAGGAACCTGTGATCCTCCTGTCTCAGCCTCCCAAGTACTGGGATTACAACCGCTTCAGATTTTGACTTTGAAAAAAAAGGCAGAGTGCTATTTAAAGTGTTGGCTGGAACAAACTAATTAACCAAAGGCAACTAGACTCCCCTCTCCCCCCCCCACACACACTTTTTAAACAATTCAGCACTCAAGGAATGATCCAAACTGGAACAGTTATTTCCCACCCACTTGCCTGGGTTTTGGTTAAACATTATACATGCATATGTCTGGGCCTGGAATAAAAGGTTCTCCCTAAACCGGGCGTGATGGCGCATGCTTGTAATCCCAGCATTTGGGAGGCTGAGACCGGAGGATCCGGGTTCGAGGCCAGCCTCAGCTACCTAGTGAGGCACTCCGCAACTTAGTGAGACTCGGTTTCAAAATAAAGAATAAAAAATAGGGCTGGGAGTATAGCTCGGAGGTAGAACGCCCCTGAGTTCAATCCTCGGTACCAAAAAAAAAAAAAAAAAGGTTCTCCCTAAAGATGAGAACTAGAAATACAAAGTGGCAGAAGCAAGATGCCATTTGCCTTTCCAGGAACACTTTCTCTTGCTCAAAGTCCAATTCTGTCAATAAGAGTTTGACCCCACTGTTAGTAAAACCTCTCTTTCTGGAACTCTAATTGGTTTTGAAGCATTATCTACTTGCATCTGGGTAAACTGGGTCTATTAATAGAAAATGAATGTTTCCTGTTTTCTCAAATCATTTTCCCGTTGGAAAGCAGTCTGGGAATGATTTCTTAGTTCATTTTTTGAGGGGGGGGGGTTAATGGCTTAGGTCAGGTTGTGATGGCTTCAGGGCTTTTTGAAACTCTCAGTATTATTCTAAAATCCATTGATTTACACAGCTTTAAAAGCTTTTTCACATCAAAAGCTTCTTAACAATAACAAGCACATCATAACTTGCAAAAGTAAGCAAAGCACAAGCATTTTGCCAACCAACTGACATTTATGTAGCTCAATGTTAATCAGGCAAGATATTATGCAATTAGATTTTTTAAAATATGGAGTACATAAAATGAAATAGAGCAATATGTTCCCTTTATATCTATCCACTCCTTTTTCAAGTCATTGGGGGCTGTTTGGGTATCAAGAAACTACTAGTTACTTTTGTGATATAAGATATCACTATTAGTTCTAATAAATATTTTTGTTTGTGATTCCTTAGAGTTTTCTAAATACAAGATCATTTTGTGAAAGAGAGAGAGAGAGAGAGAGAGAGAGAGAGAGAGAGAGAGAGAGAGATTGAGATCAAAAGTATCCTCTGCTCATGAAAATAGAATGAATTATTACAAAGAAATTCAGAGTCTTAGAATAAAAACATCAATATCTCTCACAGGGTATAAACACACAGAAATTGTAGATGTATTATGACTATTAAACCTTGACATGTCTATTTCTCTATTTTAGCATTTAAAGAGATTATACTCAATATTCAATACCCTATTGATTGGGGAAAGACTATGAGAAAATAGAAATTATGTCAGATTTGCATGGTATAGAATACCAGATTTTTGGTGCTCTAAGTCTCTTTAAAGAAACTTTCCAGTGTTTCTTTCTCTTCTCTTCCAGTTTCATGCCCCCAAAACCTATCCCTTCCCATTCTGCCCTTTTCCGTCTGCCTAATGGGCCTTTTTTAATTGTGGGTCTAACAGCTTGGTGTGAACTCAATTTCATCACATATGCATCCCAGTTTGAGATTTTGGAATGGGAAGTATTGAACTAGAAATAGAATCAAGGTCTTTTTGAACTATCATTAAAGATTTGGCATTTATTAAAGCAAAACTCATACTCACCTCTGGCTAAACCAATTGTTCTTTCCCTCATTTTTTAATTCTATTCCTTCAGTATCTCCACTGGATGAACTCCTAACCAACCTTCAAGACTCAATTCAAATTCAATTTTTCTGAGTTTTTTTCCCCCCCACTTCTGCCCCTTGAAATCTTTCTTCCTCTAGCCCTGTTTAGCTTGGTATTTGTGGATCTCTCAGTGAAGTATATTTTGTGTGGTAGAAAATTCCTCCGGCCACCCATTGCCTCCCACTGGCTATGGATTTCTTGGGAGTGAGATGGTGTTTTTCTCATTTTTTAATGTCCTGTAGTACCAGGCACAGTACCTGGCATGGAGGCATAATAGCTGCTGGATTAAATTCTATATACTTGGGCTGGGCATGTAGCTCAGTGGTAATACCTTGCCTAGCATGCTCAAGGTCCTGGATTTGATCCTAACCTACCCATTCTACATCCTAATCTTCATTCAATTCTATGGCTGAATCTTGTGTCTTCATCTTAGAAAATTAAAGGCAAATTTTCCAGCACTTAGTATCCCTGAATCTAGGTCATGGAATAAGGGTCTCACTATGCCCTTCATGCTTCCTGATGGGTATTTCAGAAGCAATAGCAGTAGCAGCTTGCTGACCGCCTTGTGCTTACCTTCTCCATGATCCTGTCGATCTGGCGATTCTGTGTATCGATCTCATTGCCCATATCCAGGGCCATGTGACGGAGATTTCCGATGATGCCGCTCACCTGCTCCAGGTTCTCATCCATCTCATTTTCTCGGGCATCATTTGTTACCCTGGGAGCCACAGAGCAATTTTTAGAAGATAGAGGGTGGGAAGAAACTTGAATACTAAGGACCAGGGCTAAAGGAAAGTCTGTGGACCTCAGGCATCTTTAATCTCCACTCACTACTAGAACACATTTAGCCTTTGTACATTAGAAAATAATTTTAAAAACTGGGTTTTGATCTGGGGGTTCAGCTCAGTAGTAGAGTGCTTTTCTAGCATGAGTTCTGGGTTCAATTCCCAGCTCTGCTCATACTCGCCTCTGGCTAAATTAATTGTTCTTTCCCCCATTTTTTGATTCTATTCCTTTAGTATCTCCACTGGATAAACTCCTAACCAACCTTCAAGGCTCAATTCAAATTCAATTTTTTTCTGAGATTTTTTTCCCACCTCTGCCCTTTGAAACTTTTCCTCCTCTAACCCTATTTAGCTTCGTATTTGCACATCTCTCAGTGAAGTATATTTTGTGTGGTAGAAAAGCACTGCTAAAACACCCCCAAACAAAAGAAAATCCATCCCAAAATACAAAAATTGCATTTTGAACTTCAAAATTTCTACTTTAAAAGAAGGTATACTAAATAGATTAATTTATTTCTAACAGCACATAATCTCTTCCTTCATATATATGTTTAGCCCAATTTTAATTCTTTAAATCATTTTAGTTCGAGGGAACTCCAGGATAAAGAAGGTGAACCTAGATAGAAACTTTTTCTTTCTGAATCAAAACCTCCAAGACTCAAATAGAGAATGAAAGAAATAGCTTATTATGCTAAGTTAGAGAATCTCCCTACTCATTTCATTTGAGTCACTATCAATGGGTAGCAATAATTCCTGCAAATGGAGCTCTTCGTTGAAGATGATTTTTATTTGCCCATGTTTTAATGTCATTGTGAATGGGTGATTTCAGCGTAGAAAAGTGTTTCAGTTTGAATGGGGTGGGAGTGGAAAGGAAGGAGGTGAATCGTGAAGCACCTTTCCATTTTTCTACATTCCAATTTGAAGGCGAAGAAAGTGCTCTATTGCATAGAGCAAGTACTTACTCCAGAATGTGCACTGTCAGTACAGCAAAGGGTTAAAAAATGTTCAGAGGGATTAAAATCCTCCCCCCTGGGTAACTCCCTATGTAGGCTGACCCCTTAGGATTTTGAAAGCAGCCCAGGCCAGAGAGAATTCAAAAATTAATGGGGAATGTCTGAGATTTCTCATGTAGGGAAGAAGCTTATTTAAATGATCATTAACTACTAAGATGTACTTCTAGTTCAATGATTGTCAGCCCTTGTTGCATATTAGAATTATCTAAGGAGCTTGAGAACCACAGATGCTTGTGTTACACATCAAGAGATTCTGATTCAGTTGGTATGAACTGGGCATAGGCACTGACATCTATATAATGTTAAGTATTCCCATTTGGTTCTAATATGAGGTCATTAACTTAAGAAGAACTCCACTAGTCTGGATTCCCTGGGAGCAGATAGAGACAGAAAAAGACTTCTTATCTGTGAGGCTCTAGGTGCTTATGTAAACCTGACATCCCCGTGGCAGTGTCCCATCTTTGGAATCACCAGGGTGTTGGTTGACCAGCACGGCCACGATGGCCCAGGAGTAGATTGTTGTACAAACAATCACCTTAGCCACAACTGAGTTCAGGTACCATCATTCACATGAAGAAATATATTTTTTCTTTCCACAGGAATACTTATTCTGTTTTCTGATCTCCTAAGAGCTGAGTTCTGAATTGTCTGAGCTGTGTAATTTGAGATTTTAAAAATGGATACTTAAGTTGGATTTTCCTTCTAGATCTCAAAAGAAACCATTAGTAAGAAGTTATTATTCTCTGTTTCACCCCAGATCAGGTCTATTCTTTGATATGCTCTGGCTGACCTCCATGACTGTCTCACCTAGCTTTCTTACCCTCTGGCTTCCAGTAGGCTTTGGCTAGTGACCTGTGAGAGAGTAGAGGGCAAGAGGAGTGAGAGGCTAGGACATTGAGTTCCTTTTACATTCGCTGCTAGCTTTGGCCGTGGCTGCATTTCTCTATCAAGAACCACTTGCCACAGTCATCATTGTTGGGTTCTGATAACAGTGCCTATTCTATGATGGTAATAGCTTCTTGCTATTGCTAGCTCATGAATGCATCACTATTCGCTTTTCTGAACCCTGCCCACACCTTTGTAAACAGTCTCCTTCATAATCTCTGTTCAATTAAATTCATGGGGTGAGATGCCTGATGACTGCCACATTGGTTCTGGATGTGGCTTGGGATTTGCTCTGTCTAATGAACTTCACAAACATGATGCAAGCCAAGGTTGGATAAGTGCATGTGCATTGGAGCTCACCCCTTGATACGCTGCTCTCACCATATAAGAAACCTGGGCTATTCTGCTGGAAGGCCACGTGGAGGAGGACAGAAATACCCAACAACCACCAGACAAATGAGTAGGGCCATCTTGGATCATCCCACTCTTATTGCACATGGCCCCATCAGGGGTCCCAGAAAAGGGTTGTGGAAGAAACTCCCAGACAACATATAGATTTATGAATAATGAAATGAGGTTTTGAGATCCATTCTGTCTTGGGATGGCTGGTCATTCAGCAATGGATAATTGTTGCGGCACGGGCTGCATGAGGCTTACCTGCGGATAAAGCCACCGCTGATGGCCATCTGCTCCCGTTCATCCACCACACGGGCAGGCTGGCTGGCCACCACTCCGTCCTGATTATTGCCCCAGGCTTTTTTGTAAGCATCACTTGATTTAAGCCTATGTAAAAAAGAGGGTGAGTGACAAGGCACAGGACAGAGCCATAAGCTCATAGCAATGTCACTTCTTCAAGCGAAGAACTGAACCAAGCAAATGAGTTTTAAGTCGAGGCATTAGAGAATACCGATATATCACAATCCGGACCCAAACTGTTGGCCACCACCATGCCTCAGCTACGGAGCGTGTCATTTCCAATTGAGTCAATTACAATGGTCAAGACTGCGATCTTTGATTTGTTTTCTGGTTTGATTGGATTTAAGGTAAAGATTAAGGAGAACATTCAGCTTTATTTCAGTGATCTTTTGAGACACAAAAACACAGAAGAAACATATTGGCAGACAGACACAAAACAAGACTGCCAAGTACAGTGTGTACACCACACCACAGCAACACAGTGTCATCAAGAAAAACACACTGGACCAAAGTTTTTACACACCATCATGCAAAGATCCCTATTTAATATATTTTTCCCTCAACACATGTGTGGAACTAACCAACTCTTCACGAAGGACACAAAGGACTGGTGGTTGGCCAAGGGTGATGGTCTTTGAGTTGCCTCTAGAATGATTTGAATTAGATAATATATCGGTACTTCCAAACAATCACCATACATCCAGAGTTGATGTACAAACCTTTGTCCACAGAGACAAAAAGTAAAAGAAGCATTGTGAAATGAATGCAGGAAAAGAGAAGAGAGAACAAGCCGCCTAGTGCCAAAGGGAAACCCGCCTATGTCTCCTTCATGCACCAGCTACAGGCATGAGTGGAAAGTGAAGCATTCCCGTTTAAGCCAAACTACTCCCGAAGTTGACCATTCTCAAAAAAGGCGCTAGCAGGACAGTAATAGCCTTCGTGAGGATTTGAAACGCAGTTCAGTAGCTTCATGTTGGGCTGAAGGGCAGGGTGGAGAGTGCTTACAAACTCCTAGTTCACGCTAGCCTGGGGGTGTGACAGAGGAAGAGTGGTTTGGAGTTGGTGTGGTCTCTATGGGCTGGATTTCACTGAACTGCCTTGGAGAAAAAACTTAAAATCCAGGCATACCTGTTGTGCCCAAATAGAAACATATGAAGCATATTTGGGGGAGGGTGTTGTAATTTAAGGCCATCAAAGATGTTTTTAGGTTCTTTGCATAGTAGAAACCACATGCTTTTTAGTCCAAAAACAAGCTAGACATCTTTTGGTTCCATTTTCATATATATATATATATATATATTTTTTTTTTTAATTATAAGATACCAGAATTTAACTCATTATTTTTTCCTTTCACTATAGAATCACAACCATCTATTAAAACTGGCTCTATTCCTTGCAGATTTGGGATCAAACAACCATGGCCACAGATTGGAAAATTGCACCCACAGAATTTCAGCAACTCCTGCAATTTAGTGTATTATGCTTCAGCCCTTTGAGCAGTTAGAATTTACTCCAACAAAGGGGCAGGGGCCCATTCAATGGGACAAGAGCCCCAAACTATTTATAATAGAATTTAGAGTTTGTCCCTGCTCGAACTCCCCATCTCCTCCACCCTTGGATTCAAAGACGTTGTATGGACTTTGTGATGTTTTCTGCTATGTAAAATGTCTGGTATACCATCTTTGGCAAAGTCAGAGGAAGGGGAAATATGCGTTTCCAGAAGAAGGCAAACCACTGCACCCACAATACTGCACATAGACTCACATCACTGCCGTACATCTACCATAGTCCTTTGAAACATGCCGAGACAGGGAGAAGCCCTCAGAGAGTCCAGGCCGCCACCAGCCACTGCGTTGTGACACATGGTTCTTAAAGCATTATTTACACATAGTAGGGAACACTTCGGTCAAGCTTTGAAGCTCAGTTAGGGTCTCTTGTGTGTTCAGAAACGAGTGAGCACTTATATGTGGAATTTGTAGGGGGCATGTTTTATCGGAACCCGAGAATCCACCCCAGGGGCCCTGCTCCACCCTTTCTTCACACACAGTTGATGAAGGGGGGAAAACATATCTGTTGGAATTCACCACAAAAAGGATAGAAATCTCCAGAGGAGGCAAGTTGCTTCTGAAAAGGATATACAGCCAAATCTTGACTAACTGGAATGCTTGGCCATTAGTTGTTTTGGTGAATTATATGATTTTTTGTTGTTGTTTAATAAGCAATGGACTCTGAAAGAAAATTTTGCTTCAAAGGCAATTGGTTAGGTCTTTGTTAGACTTTTGAGCCCATTTTCTACCTGAGAGTCTTTAGGTAGTTAGCATAATCAAATATTTTCGTAGTTATGGTTTTACATTGATATATCTGATTGCCTTTCCTTTCACAATGCGAATTACCTAGAATGCCTTGGGGATTTTTTTTTTTTAATTTAGGAAGTAATTTTTTCTCTTTTTGTTTTTTATTTTTATTGCTAAAAATCGAAAGGGGCAAAAGCATATAACTGAGGATTCCACTTAGCTAGATTCCAGTTAATCAGGCTTTACTGTAGATCACTCTTTTAAAAAACATGCTTTTTATTTATTGGTAAATTGAGCCCCTCCCCCTCCTAAACAGGAAGTGGGATATTTGAAACAGCCTCAAAGTTTAAAGGATGTGAATGGTCATTTAATCCGCTAAAAAATGACATCAATTTCTATTCTAAAAGCTGGGTCTAGGTGAGCTTTTAGGAAAAAGGCTTCTTTTAAAGGGGGATTAGGAAGGGGTGAGGGAAACCGGGTAATGAGTTTAATTTTCCAAATGCATGTTGGCCAATCCACCCATGCATTTTTTTTTCCACTGCTAGTCAAATGAGACTACCGCCCAGAACCCTCAGTTTCAGGTTCCTTCTGTTGCAAACCTTTATAACCACATGTCACATTTCTGCTACATTCCAAAGAAAGCGTTGCAGAACCTGAGGACAGTCAAACGTTTTGTGATGTCGTGCATGCAAAATCTACACATTTCAACATTTCAGCCAGTGTACGGGTAGATCTTCCAAGGGGAAGGATTTGAGAAGGATGGGCCCAATTTGGGCCAGGCTCCAGCACTTCTTGCTGCAGAGTGCGTGGCCTCCGCATTGGGTACAGCTATAGCATCTCATGATCCAATTTGGTAACAGGTGGGAAATAGGAAAGGGAAATCTCTGTCATATTCTCTAACTTGTGGGGTACTTGGGCCAAATTACCTTTTTTATTTCTGAAAAAAAAAATCAAATCTTGATATATGTGTTTCTCATCTTTCAAACTTACCTACAAGCCTTTTCTAAACCTTCAATTTTGGTTCTTAAATTTGGGAAAAATAAAGGTCCTTGGGTACCTCTGTCTGTCTCAAAGTACACTTTCTGGAAAATGTTGAAATGTTCATCAATAGAAGTCGCTCACAGTGAAGCTTTCACTGTAGTATGCCTGATTTTTAATGCATCAACAGTAATTCCCACTAAGATCATCTATGCTATGAGATGAATGCATTGGAGACGTATTGACCTGTTCTGCATGCCACATGCTCATCCTGCCTATGAGCCTGCAGGAATGAGCTTGTCAAGGCTTGGAGATGGGCCTTGGGAAACCAAAGCTTCAGGCAGGCAGGCAGCACCTACTTGTTACAGGGACACACACAAAGCCCGCAGAATTTTCCTAGGTCCGTCAAATTCTTTTCTGCTTCTTTCATGTCCTTATTGATTTGGTCCATCCCTTCCTCAATGCGTTCCAGTTGTTCTGATTAAACACAAGTATTTTATCCCCACAGAATGAAGCAGATGGAAAAGGACAAAGAAAAAAAGACAAAACTTCAGACATTCACTTTGACATTAAGAAAGAAAAAAAAAAAAAAAAAAAAGGAAAGAAAGAAAACTGGACGCCACAGATTAGAGCTGGTACCCAGTACCTACTTGTTACAAGGACATATGAAAAGGCCACAGCATTTCCCTAAATCTTTTAAATTTTTCTCGGCCTCCTTCATGTCTTGGTTGATATGGTTCATGCCTTCTTCGACACGATCGAGTTGTTCTGGTTAGGACAAAGGGATGACAGTGTGGAATGAATTTTTTGGGGGTTTCCAACGGAACATGAGAAATGACTATGTGAAGCGGAATTTGAAAGAGAGAGATACTACAATGCACTGTCCAAGGGGATGCATTGCCATAGACTCTGCCGCTGCCCTAGGCAGGCACGGGTAGAGGAAATGAACCAAACAGATAGTTTGTGGTTCAAACGTGGTGGGATGGAGTCAGAAGGCCTGTTTGATTCTGAGCGTCCAGGGAAACAGCATAGCATATTCACTTACTCAGACACCAGTGAAACTCCAGAGAAAGAAAAACAGGGCGTTAGTTTATGTTTAAGGTATTCCCATTCAATACTACTAGAGACCATATCTCCTTCAACTTTAAGATATCTACATCATTTGGCTTTTAAGAATCCTCGACCAGATAAAAGTAGAAAATAAAATCCACTTTCTTCTTTGGGGAAAACAACAGCAGCAGCAAAAAATTAGCGATTTTGGGGTCTTTTTTCTTCCCCTAGTAGTGGCTGGGTAGCCAAAGGTAGCCCATGGTCTGTTCTTGGTTTTCTGTACTTAGTTCATAGAAGCTGTAAAAGAAAGTAACATCAGCACAAGGATATTGTAAAACCTGGATGTTTCAATTTCAATTTCTCTCTCATCTTATGGCTTACTTGCTACAAAAGCTTTGGAAGCCATTTCACTTCTCTGGCCCCTGATTTCCCAATGTCTTTGATGAGAGGGTGGGGGAGGGGCATGGTAAATACCAACCCCAGGCAGAGAGCACAGGGAGTGAATGTCTCTTTGGAGGAGGGGCAATGTATTGGAACACAGAACAGTACAGTACCATTTCTGCTAGGAAAGCTGACTTTAGTGTATCCAAACCATAGATCAATAGACGTGAAAATGAATCATATTTCCAGGTTGCCAGGGTTACATACACCAAATTGATTAGTTTTTCAAACATTACATCACCAAATTGAGGTAACTACAATTTCAATAAAGGGATTTTAAAAACAGCTTTTAACACCATTAAAGGAGAGGAGCAAATGAGATGCCTCGGTTGTCTAATTATAAAAACCTAAGTAAATTCTCATTCTTCTTTCATCTCCATGTTCATGCGTGTCTGCATGCCTATGCCTCCAGGAAGAGAGGTACACTTAGAATAAAACTGGTAAGTCCATTTCTAGCCTAAAGGCATAACTAATCACTTAAAAACAATTTCACATTAAATTATACAGTGAGAATTGTCATTCCAAAATTTAAAATAGATTCACTGCTGACCCAAACCAGGAAGATTATGAATTTGGAAAATAAGAGCTATTGTGTTCTATTTTGTGAGACCAAAAGAACAGAATTCAACTTATTATGAATCTATCTCTGCTCTACTTTTCAAAAGAGTGGTGAAAACAAAAATATATCCAGCTGCAGACACCTGAAAGATATAACAGTGTAGTGCTGGTAAGATTTTGCTAATTAATACAGGTATAGGGATGTCTTTAAGAAAGACAAAGCGTGTGTGTGTGTGTGTGTGTGTGTGTGTGTGTGTGTGTGTATGTATTGAGGCATACAGAGCCTTCGTAGATATGTAGAATAATGAATACATTATTCCAGTTTCCTTTTAAGAATGTAATAGATTAGTTTGTAGGTCAAGTTAAATACCTGATTCCTGAATGCAGGGGAGGAGGGGGGATGATCAATGTAGAGCTCACTGTTATCAAATGAAGGAACAGAAATAGGGATGCCAAGTTCCAATCAAATAATTGCTAATGGCTTCCAGGTGCAATGGGTTGAGATGAACTCAAGGAGGTATCTGAGCTCCAAGAGAAAGTATGGTGGACTCACCTATGGAGCAGAAATGAGCTACAGCGGAAGGGTGCATATTCAGGAATTTGTCCTTGAGCAGTTTCTCTTGAGTCAGAAAGCAAGTTAATTTGCTATTATTTTTTAGCCAAAATATGAACTTTGACCAAATTTCAGAAACATTCTTTATTCCTTCAGAGATTAGGAGGTAACATATATATGTAAATTGGTCTGTAAGTATTGAACCTCTGAACTAGAGAATTGGAATTGAAAGGTAAAAACAAACAAGCAAGTCTCAAATCCACATTTCTGAGAGCTGGGTTCTCCATGGATTGGCAGCTCGGTTTGGCAAAGGTTTGATTAAAAGAGGAAATTCTGATGCTGAATTTGATTAATCAGAAAATAGTCGATTCAGCAAACTTTTATACCTATCAATATCAGTTGAATGTATCTTTATATGCAAAGTATAGGTCAAATCCTTAATTAAAAAATGGAGTGAAAGCATTTTGTCACCAGAATTCTAACAATAACATTACTTTTTAGAGTTTACTGAGCTATGTTTTCGGGTATATTTGGCACATTGAGGCTTCATAGCACTTAAATGCCTTCTGTGAAGACACTTCTCAGGAAATGTTTGAAAGCAAGCAATGTTTTACTTTAGTATAGGGGGGACAGCTGTCTCTCTGCAGGCTGATATAATGCACCACCCACGGTTGATTGCTTCTTACTTCTCTAAGCTTGCTTTTTGGCGTTTTATATTAATTCCTGAAAGCTGAGAGAAGGGGTTGGAGAGGTCTTCCAGGACATAACACTACATGTTGGGATAGCTTGAACTTTTTATTTGTCATATTTGGATGATTAGTTATTTGTGATAGATCCACCAATGGTAGGATGCTCAGAGATCTAGATTTAGACATCTTTTCTACTAACCTCATATAAATAAAGCAATACAGGGCCCTTAAAATCCTCAACCTGGTTTTAAAGAAAAAACAACACGCAAGATAACAAGACATAGATGCTTTGCTAGTGTGCAGGCTTTCATGAGTATATATAGTTACATGATGCTGCCTCCATGATTTTAATTTTCCTTAACATTGATGAACCTACAGAAATTCATGTAAATGGAGCTAAATAACCACACATGACCAGTGGCTACCATATTGGACAGTGCAGTCTTAATCATTCATGACTGATATTTGGTGAGTGGACATTAGTAAGAGAGATATTTTCTCAAGTGCTACTTTGTAGTATCATGAGCCTTTTAAGGTCGTTGGCTGGTTGTCTGAATGGGGATCTACTTTGTTTTCCCTCTGCCAGGCAGCAGTGTCAGAGGTTCCACTATTTAGTTTAGAGTTCATTCCTGGGTTATTCCCAAGGAACCTCAACTCAACCCACCAAAGACCAACAAGAGAAACAGAAGAAAAAGGTCAGATCATTCCATGTTAGTGCCAGGTTTGTTTTCGGGGGTTTCCCTTGGAGGCAAATTTTCTAGAAGAATAAAATTCCAGGGCTGGGTATATCTCCAGTCAGTCCTCCTTGAGCCCTTCTGATACCTGGGTATAGAGCAAGAATCCCATAAGGAATTTAACTGTTCAGCTAGACAACCTGCAGTGGTCTGGCTTGACCCAACAGTGGGTGAGACGTTTCTTTAGAAGGATGATTGCCTCCTGGGGCTCCTGCGCAGCTGTGAGGTAGAAACAGTTAACACTTTTGGTGTTCAGGCATAGACAAAATTAGTAGAGCGCAACAGAAGAGAAATGCTAAGCAGTTACTGATCCAAAACAACTAAACATGGCATATACAGAATTAAAATGCATTCATGATGGCAGGGAAAACAGTTGGTGACCTATGCTTGTGTGTCATTTTAAAAGGCCTGAAGTTCCAATTTAGTATAAATGGAAAGTGTACTGCTTAAGATCAGGCAGACATCACCCACATCGGGTGGTTTTTACAGTTGTGAGTTTCTCATCAGTATCAGCCTACTCACAACACATCTGGTAAAAACCAGGGTCTCCTAGGAAATACATTTAACAGCAGAATTTGGCATTTACCCTGGTAGGGCCACAATGAAATGTTTTAGCTGAGAATATTCACTATCTCATGAAGAAATCTGTCAAATAGAGATGCTATTCTCTGTCAATAAGATATAGATGTTCCTGTGATCATTTGTGCTTAAGAGTTATATGTTTTACATTTTATGGGGATTTGGGTCACATCATTTCTCTATTTTTTTTTTTTTTAGTGCTGGGGATTGAACCCCAGGGAGTTTTACCTCTGAGCTACACCCCCAACCCTTCTAATTTTTTTTTTTTTTTTTGAGATAGGGTCTTGATAAGTTGCTGTGGGTCTCGTTAATTTGCTGAGGCTGGCCTTGAACCTGTCTCAGCTTCCCAAGTACTGGGATTACAGGCATGTACCACCACACCCAGCTTGCTTTAAATTTTTAAATCTTCTTCATCAAAGTACAGTGAAATTAGCAACTCAAGTAAGCATGTTATTCTCTTTCCTTACTTTTGATTCTATGTTTGTTTGTATGTGAATGCTTTATAGTTAAGGGGAAAGACATTATCCTGAATCCTTGGCAAACCTTCCCTTTGGTGTGAGGTTCCTTTTCCTACCCCCTTCACATTGCAAATTATTCACTGAAAAAGCTGATAAGGTGGAATTGCTATTTATTTAACTGTGTATGTTTCAATTTTGCTCTAGAAATGAGGTATCATTCTTCCATATGAGTACCTACTATTATATTAAACAACAAAAAATTCATTTTTTTCCCAAAAAGCAATGACTTGCTGCTTCATGAGTTTCAAAACCTGAGTCACTGTTACACAGATCAAGCCAGAAAATCTTATAATTATAGCAAATACATTTGGGGAGTTCTGCAGACTGGCACTGTTATTGTAATACCTTCAAAATAGAAGTCTACTCAATTGTTATTTGTGTATACAATTTTGACAATTTATATTTTGAAAGTCAGAGGGAAAGCATTGGGGTTGGTGTTCTTTTTTTCTTCTTTTTAATATTTAGAATATGTTTATTGAAACAGTTTAACATAAATAAGTAATATAAAAACAAAAGTCCTTTTATTTCAGCCATGGAGGTGTGCCCTTGTGGGCTCTTTCGAGAAAGAATCTGCAGGAGGGGAATATAGTTAGTTTTGCACCTGGGGGCTGCCACAGCATTTACGTAGGGGACATGCTCTCTCTCCCTAGGATGCTTCAAGCCAATGGCCAAGCACGGTGGGGCTACCACAGCTGGAGCATTTGTGCCCAACATGGAGCTCCTCTAATGAACAATCTTAGTCCTCAGCTCCCCATCAGTCTGGCTCAGACTTTCTCAGAGAAGTGCTGCAGTTTCAGGCTCTTCCTACCTGGTCCTCTTTCCTGCCTCTTTTATAGGGATGAGACCCATATTGCAGCCTGAAGCTTTCCTCCCTATTTCTTCTCCTTCTCCCTTTGATCTGTCATAGATGTTTCCCCAGTAGGTCTGTTCTATATGTGTGTGTGTGTGTGTGTGTGTGTGTGTGTGTGTGTGTGTGTGTATGTTGTGTGTGGTACAGGGGATTGAATCCAGATGCATTTTACCACCAAGCTACACCTCTAGCCCTTTTTATTTTTTATTTTGAAACAGGGCCTTGCTAATTTGCTGAGGCTAGCCTTAAACCTGTGATCTTCCTGTCTCAGTCACCCAAGTACTGAGATTACAGGCGTGTGCCACCACACCTGGCTGTCTTATACTTCCAATTACTTTTTAAAATTTGCTTTTCAGAGGACCTTTAATGATACATCTTCCTTCCCAAGAAGTCAGCACAGATTTACTTCATTTGTTGTATTGGATGCACAGCATTTCTTTCATGGTCATACCACAACTGATTTAGTGAATCTCCCCACTGGAGATTGTTTAACTTAAATAGGTTGTTTCTGGTCTTACATGATTACAAGTTAGGCATGTACATTTTTCTTTGTGTAATTGTGTAATTGTAAATGTTTATCCCCAGTGCAAAATCTAAGAGTGGACTCTCTTGGTGAAAGGTATACTTTAAAATTTGAAGATATTAAATTACTCAAGACATTTTTATCAGTCTACAGCATCCATTTGTAGAATGAGAGTTTCTGCTTTCCCAACATACTCATAACATTGGTTATTATCAATTTTAAAAATTTAAGTTAGTCTGCTAGATAAATATTAGAATCTCATTATCATTGATAGCTGAAGTATAATTCCATGTGTCAACTTGTAAACTGATGATTCATATCTTATATCTGTCTTTCTTTTAGGTTATTGCCCTTTCTTTTAGGATATGCAAGGGCTTTTATATTATAGACAAAGTGTTTTATGTCTGTTATCTATATGGAAACTGTCTTCCAAGTTTGAGAATTGTGCTTAGAGTTTCTTTTTGTTCTATGCTGTGAATAAGTTTTACAGTTTTATCTTTGCCACTAAACAAAAACACTCATAATTCTGAAAATTTTGCTTATATTTTTGGAAACTATAAATAATGAGAAAATACTTCTGAAAATCAATTTATTATGATAAGGATTCAAAATGGGATCAAATAAACTAATTGGAGGATAGAACTATGTACAAAACCACCATATGGCTAGATATATTGAAACAAAGAAAAATTATGGCATTACCCCTTCAGGTGCCACCTCAGGGTATAGAGATGCTATACTAAAATGCTAGCTTTCAAAGTTTCTTTGCTGCTAACATTTCTATAATGAGTTTAAAAATAGGCCAAATATTTCAATGGTTTTAAACATTTTTTTTCTATATGATTCCCTTTTACTTATATACTGTTAAAATAGCTTCTAGCTATTTAAGAAATCTTCATAGTGACCTGGAAATTAAAATTGCCAGATACTGAATTAGGATGGTCAAAAGAAGTATACAACGTGATCCACTATCTTCTCATTTTATCTAGGCATTATTGCAAGAAACCCAAATTTACAAACATAAGAACTTTGGGGGGCATAAATATAAGTGTGGAGGCAAGGAAAATAGAAGAATTCTCACACTGTCCAAATACTATCCTTTAAAATTATATAAACATGTGGCTTTTGAATTCTGTTACAACACATATAACAGAGATAGTACTATTCATTCAGTCATGAAGAAGGCCTCAAAATTTTTACACATTTCAACAAAAGAAAAAAATAGCAAGATGAAAATTCTAGAATCCTCACACTCATACACATATACAACATGGCAAAATGATCATCTGTGCGTGCACAAAGAATTAAAAACGCGCTTTATTCAGATGAAGAATTGTTCTTACTGAAGAAATCTGAACTTACCTCCTTGTTCATCCAACATAACCAAAGTCCTGATACCAGCATCTTTACTCTACATTCCAATAATGGTAGCAAAGTTGAAAAGGAGTTAGAGAGAGAAAAGAGAGAAAGAGATATCAGTAAGGGGATGATTAGCCCTAGAAATGGAAAATGAAGGAGACCAAGGAAAAAAGGGAGGAGATATGGTAAGAACATTAAGGGGTTGGAGATGGGCTCACAGGAATGGATAACCTGTGGGCTCCTTCAATTAGTGATTCTCAGGGGCATAAGGAGGGGATGTAGCACAATCTTCATAGGCTAGGGCTGGGGATGGAGTTTCCAATGCATCAAGTATCTATTGGAATACATATACTTAATATTACTTTATTAATTTTGTACCTGAAGGATAAAAATGCCTATAGTTTTCATAACACCAACCACAGAAAGCAAATCTTTCAAACTCTTTTGGATTGTATTTTCTTCTCTGGCATGATCTATTAGAAAGTCCCCATTTGTGAACTGGAGAGGGATGACCCATGAGGAAAGGTGTGTAAGAATCTTAAGGGCGAGATATTTATCAGAGGAGATCATGGCTTCACAAAAGTTGAGACACACAGCTCAGAAGGAAACATCTTTCTATTTTCTCTCTATGGAGAGAAAGTCTGCAAGATTTAGAAAAGGGAACAAGATCAGAATTAAGGACTCTTTATTCTGAAATCTAAAATTCTGCACAATGATACAGTGTGGGAAAATAACTCCCCTATGAGCTTACTGCAGGTTTCTGTGTTTCAGGGGAAGTCTTTCAAAGCACTCTTCATTCTACTCCTTGTTATCCAAAGAAACCAATACCAACTTAATTTAGTTGGGACGAGGGGCATAGGAGTTAGTGGGCAGTGGAGAAGTATTACTCATACTTAAAAATCATCATTTCTAGGAATTCTAACCAGTCAAGTAAAGACTTTGAATTTCACAGGGTGATTGTTCATGAATATGAAATGGCATTGCCTACAGTTTGGGTTAATTGGCTTTTCAAGGAAAGCTCGTGGAAACTCACAGAATAAATTCTAAAGCAAGACACCTCTCATAGCCCCATTTCTCTTCCACTAATTTACTTCGAACTAACAAAGAGAGATGTTGGTGGAGTTCAATAATTAAATTCTAGTTGTGCTTTGAAAAAAGTCAACTGATATACTGCAAATACTTCCTGTGAGCAGTTATAAACTCATCATTAGAGAGTGGTGCGATCAACTCTCCAGGACACAAAAGCCTACGCTGATTTTGCACACACTTTGACACGGCATAGTGGTCAAGTCAGGGTGTAGTGTGGACAGTGATAGCTCAGGGTGACTTCCAGAGTCCTCACTGAGAGCACAGATTCTGGAGCCAGATTCCAGGCTAGAATGTTAGTGATTTCATTTCTTGCCCGGAGGACCTTAGGCGAGTGTCTTAATTGCTCTGTTTCTCAGTTCTCTCATTTATAACACAGCAATAATGATAGCTTATACCTCATTGAGTTCTTGTGTAAATTCAATGAAATAATATGTGAAATGTGCTGGAATGGAGCTTGGCCTATGGTTAGCACGACATGAAGTCTTTATAAAAGAAATATATTCATAAGATACATCTATAGCAGGATATCTAGGCAAACTAAAAATATCATCCTTACCTTCTACCATCAGAAGTTTTAGAACCACTCAAGCTTTAACATGCATATAAATTCACTGCACAGGGATTGTCTTGTTAAAATTCAGATTCTGATTCAGGAGCACTGGGACAGAGTCCGACATTCTGCATTTCTAACAAGCTCTCTGATGCATGCTATGGGTGCAAGGACACCTTAAGCAGCAAGATTCTAGACCACAAATGGCATTTCAAAGCCTATTCCTTAAATGTGTTATAAATGGACTTTTGTCTATAATCGCCTAAATTTTAATGATTTCTACTTTGCCCTTTTTTGCATATTTTAGCCATTGCTTATGAGACAAAAATTACACAAAGCAGATGAGCTCTGATGTGGGAGTCAGGGAAGCTGGGTTGTACTCTTAGCTAGTGATGAGACCATGGAAGGGTCATCTGAGCTCTCGGGCTACTCCCTACGTTGAAGATGAAGGTAGGGAGGTCAAGTCAGACTGTATGCTTGGTAGGTGGGTTCGTTGACTTCCTTGCTTACTCATTCCTCCATTAGTCTATTATTTCATTTATTCCTTAATTTCTTTATTTACTCATTCATTCGTTTATTCTACAAATGTTTATTGGACCTCTACTCTGCTCTCAGCCACTAAGGATAAGAGGTAGACACATGCAAAGCTTTGCAACTGTGCTTCTCAGTGTGAGAGATGATTTGGTAGGTGAGCAGCACTGGGATCTGGGATCAGAAATTCTGAATTCTAGACCTATCTGCAGTCCTGTGGCTCTCAAGTCAACTGTCCTATGTCTCAGCTTCCCTAGTGGACAGGTGGGGACAGAAAAGCTCCTTTACCTCCCATAGTCTTTATGAGGATAAAATGGACTACAGGAAGTAAAACTTCTAAAACTGAGCTCACCTCAATGAGGCTGGGCTAGATTAGGAAGGAATATATTAAGATGCAAGATTTGATTCCAGTGGAATCTCAATCTGTTAAGAATGAATTGTAGTGTTTCCTTAGATCCTTTTGCCTATTGTGGAATTCTCAAAGAACAGAATAAATATTCTAGGAGTTGCTAGTTTCGAAAGGGAAGTGAAATCCTTTAAGAATTCATGCTCTGGAATCATGTAGACCCAGATTTTAGTTTCATCTGCCGTTTATCACTGTGTCTCTCAATCAAGATATTTAACAATAGTGTACCTCACATTTCCCATTGATAAAGTGGGGATCAAAGCGGGAATAAAATATGACTACAAGGATTAACTTAGATCATATATGTTAGATGATGATGTCCCTAAGCCAAGTACCTGGTATATAGAGGTTCTCAGTAAATGTCAGAACTTACATTCAATTCCACCATTTTGCTGATGGCTTTAATCAAAATAACTAGGTTGTTCTTTGGGAGAATCAGAAGTTCAGAGGAAGGGCAGGGGTGGGACAACATTTCAGGGGAGACAATGAGTTATGTTTTAATAGCTAGGAGTAAGAAGAGGGGGTTCTATTTTTGTCTCAATTCTTGGTTGTTTCAGATTTTAATGATTTTTGCCCTTTTCTGCATATTTTAGCCACTGCAAAGATATTTGTTAGAACTTTTTTTTTTTTTTTTTTTTTTTTTTTTTTTGTGGCACTGGGGATTAAACCCAGGGGCATTCTACCTCTGAGCTAAACCCCCAGCCTCTTTTGTTTTTACTTTGAAACAAGGTCTCACTAAATTGCAGAGGGCCTAACTAAGTTGCTGAAGCTGTCCAGAACATGAAATTTGTAATCCTCCTGTCTCAGCCTCCCAAGTACTGGGATTATAAGTGTGTGCCACCACGCCCAGCTTGTTATTACATTTTATAATTGTTTTTTTGTCATTTTGATATGCTTTCCACAAAATCCAAGACATCTGCCCCAAAGCTAGGATGCTGCAGGCACTCTCGGATTTCCAAAAGACCTCACATCTGCATATCTGAAAACAACTGCCCAGCCTGAATGTTTTCATTTTCAGGGGAAACACTAACAAAGCTGTAGAATGCTTATTCCTTCCCAGGCCCAAACTGTTTTGAAAGATAAGTTGGCATAAGAGGAAAAAATATTAAAACATTCATTGAAATTTTAGTGGTTTAATAACCACTCCATGAAAGCTATGTGGTGCTTTCAAACTGGTCTGTCCTAAAGCAGTGGCTTTTCCTGGGCTTAGTTTTCCTAGCCCAAGGCATTAATGTGTAGACTTCATTTCCTACATTTAGCATTTGCAGAGTTAACTTGTTTTGCCCAGAATCACATACTTCCTCCTTGAGAATACTTTCATGATTTTCGGCCTGAATCAATTGTTCTTTTATGCTTCCAAGGCAGGTATGACCTTGGGTTTGGAGAGTTATTTACTTATCTGTTTCCCTGAAAGATAACAATTTTAATCTTCCCTCCTATTCTTAGAGTTAAGAATTCCATAAATATTTGTTGAAATGTATCCACTGAAAGCAAGTTCCCAAGTCTAGGCGGGGAACCATGCCCTACATGATTTTTAACCTTTCTACTTTTTACCTGTCTACAGTATTCAGCTTCTCTGAACTCCCCACCGACCTCTGGGTAACTTTACATTGTCCTTGAAATGCTGCTGAGGACTTCTATTAAAAACCAAGTCCCCACCCCCGCCATGCTGTTATACCCTGGAGTCTATCGGGGATGGTGCCAAGCTGTATATTCCACTGAAAGTGGAATTGTTTGCCCTAGGGAGATTTCACAATTTTTGTAACCTTTCCTGTCTTTGAGTCTGAATTTCAATAAGGATTCAGTTCAACTCAAATTATACAGCACTGATGAACTTTGGGATCATGGGCAAGATCCCGGTATTTCAAAGCTCAGATTTTCCAAATGATTTCTGCCCTTGATGAATATTTAATGCTGATTCTCTTTAAAGAGAATTTCCTTTTTGATTGAAAAACAGAATATCATCTGAATAGCCAATGCCCTAGACATAAGGGGTATTTGACCATAAATATAAAATAACCCATGAGGAAATAAGAGCCAATCAATCTACTCTAACAATGTCTTGTTCACAATTTCCTAAGAATGGGAAGTCTAATAGCCTCCTCTTATTTATTAGAGGAAGGAGATTGCTTCCATCTGTTTCGCTCCTTGTTCTAAGATGCAACTTCATGCCTGACCGAGAAACACTTTAGGAGAAACAAAAACACATAATTTGAGGATCCTACTTCAACCAATAGAGCTTTGGGGATTTTTTTTTTCTCCTTGAGAATAAATTAGACACTGGTTTTTCAAGACTAGCTGACACTACTTGTGGTTTAAAAAGACATGAAAAAGAAGTGCAGTGTCCCTATCCCTGAGGGGCAAGTCCAAGGAGGCGCAGGCTGGTACCCGTGCTCAACCACCTTCCATAGCTGGCCAGCATTTGAGCATTGTACAACCAGGCAAACTAGTGACAGTCCCTGTCTTTTAGAAATGTATGTGCATCATCCATGCATGCATGTGAACAAAAATGAAAATACGAGATTGGAGCCCATGGCTGAAGGCCATAAAGTATATCGTGATAATATAATAGTAAAGATAATTCTGTCAGTTGGTTTCTGAGCACTCCACGGGGTCTCATGAGAGCTAGTGTAGGGAGTGTTTACTAATGTTTGCTCCTTTCATTTCTTTTTCTTTTTTTCTCATGACAAGTTGGGGAAGTATTAGTCCAGGTAAAGGGTCTTGCCAGCTCTCTATGTTTAGAATATTTGCCTCCTTCTTGCTCCTCAAGTAGTTCTGCATGGTCAGTGTCTCCAGAATAAAGAAGCATTTCACTCCATTTAGACACGGAAGCTGCTTTCCTGGGCTGCCAAGGACCCCCTTGCTGGGAAGCCCTGTTGGTGGGAGGGGGCCAGCAATTTGTGCTACATTGAAGGCTTAAACAGTTAGTTTTTATTTTTTTTTTTATTTTAGGGAACTCATCATTGCTACTCTTTCCCCACTCCTTGAGTGGCAATTCACAGTTAGCTGTATTTCCTTCTTAGGTGGGAAGCTGGAGCTGCGGAAACCAGGGAAGACGTCAGCTCCCGCGGCATGAAAAGCAGCCGCCTCTCCTTTTTAGCTTTTGTCAAATTTATCTCTCTTTTCCTTTCATGTCATTGCATAAGCAATTTACAGTAGCATGAGGTGGGTAGGCTCATTTAATCATTCTGCTAGAGAAAGCCCAAGATCGCTAAAATGATAATCGCACATGAATTTATAAATTGGTAAGCAGCAGCATTTAAAGCATCACTAACATAGCATCTCACTGAATAAAAACCATTAGGCTTGTTTTATTAGGTTACGATAAATATAGTCCAACTCTTTCTTTTTCCACTTCATCTCTCCCAATGGGCAAGTTCAATTAATCCATTTATTCTTCCTGGTTGACTGCTGCTCTACCAAACTGGAATGAGTGAGATGTATTGCAAAAGCCCTTTTGATTCCATTATTGCTATCTGCCCTATTTTACCCATTTAAAAATAGTTTGGGATTCATTAACCATGCCTCACAAATGGATGTGCAATCCAGAATCAGGAATATAAAAGAGCTTTTATATTTATATTATTGGGCTTAATTTTACTCTTTGTTAAAGATTTTGCCCATTTTTTTTATAAGCTTTACTCTCTGGCTCTGAACATAACAATTTATAAAAATGATATACATAGTTTTTAGAGTCATGTATGTGGCTAAAGTCAGAACAGAATTTCAAGATAGGATTTACAGGCACGAAAATCATTACAAATGAAGATTTTATGTAGATGGTTTCTTTACATATTAAAAATTGCTCTGATTTGCTTAAAGTGATTTCTTGGCAGCAATGGCTTGGAAATACTATGCTCTCTTGTGTCCTAGACTCTACATGAGCCTGAGCTGGGAGAGAGGGTGAATTCACCTTATTGGCTACCTGGCAACTTAAACACAGCATCTCCTTCACCGTGCGGCCTCCTGATGGGCTACATTAACTTTGGGGTTGATGGGATCATAGCCTTGGGAATGACAGTAGGGGCTAGGAGAAGGACACATATGCACAAAGGACTAGTTTCTTTATTTTAAAATAGTCACTCCTTACCTCTTCAACCAGCTGCAGCATACGACGGGTGCTTTCCAGCGACTAAAAAAACAAAACAAAACAAAAAACAAAAACAGAAGCATTATAAGTGCAGGAACAAGAGACCTTAAAAAGTCAAGAAATGCTGTCTTCACTTAAGAAACACAGGGTCCCTATGACACATCATTTTAAATTTGCAACTGAAATGCAACATGATGAGATTCCCTAAAGCGATTACATGAAAGCTTATCTTCATAAAATAAAAACCATATGAAGCTGATCTTGATATCAAAGACAAAATAATCTGGAGAAGATAATTTTGAATGCTCAGGATGCGTACAAAATTATCTCAAATACTCAGAGGACTAATTTGGCCTCCCTGAGCTAGGAATATTGAATTTTAAACACAAACATAATTTTTCATGAATTGAGATGAATATAGCATCACGTTTCTTATAAAGCTCCTAGAAACACAATTGGAAGTTGTTATCAATACAAATTAAGCTGTTGCCTTAGGGTGAAAAAAATCAAGCATGTTTGAAATAACTAGCCTATAGCAGATAGCTATAATAATTATCTTCAGCCTTAGATAAGAAAAAAAAAATGGGAGGGAAAGTCTGAGCTCAGTGCTTGCCCTCAGGCAGTGCAGTGTCACTTTTTTCTTATTCCTTTAATGCTACTAGAATCCAACAATCAGTGTGATTTCTCAAAGCTGTACTTTTAAGTGGCAGACCTATTTTGGACAAGATTCTGCAGGAACCTGAAGAATGTTAACTTTCCTGGATGAGACCTATGCAGGCTGCTCTTTGAAGAAGAATGGCTATAAGCAGTGATATGCTGGTAAATGTTTAACAACTGCCTCTCTGGAAAAAAAAATACATGAATATGTGAACAAGTGTTCAAGTTTATTATTTTACTGATATAAAAGATGAATAGCAATTATGCTATGTGCATATATGAATGTATCACCCCAAGTCTCACTATAATGTACAATTATAATGCACCAGTAATTTTTTTTTTAAATAAAAGGATGTGTTATGGTTTGCATATAGAATGTACCCCAGAAAAGCTCATGTATTGGCAAAAATGTTCAGAGGTGAAAGAACTGAATCATGAAGCTTCTAATCTTATCAGTGAATTAATCTACTTTCTGTATTAATAGTTTGAATGGACTTATTGGGTGGTTCTCTAGGCAAGCAGGGCATGGGGGAGGAGGTAGATCATTGGGGTGCTGCCTTGGGGACTATATATATGCCCCCCCACACCCCCACCATTTGCTGGGCCTTGCCACCACAATGTTCCCAGCCTCAGAACTGGGTGACCACGGACTGTATCTCTGAAACTGTGATTCCAAATGAGCCTTTCCTCCTCTAAATTGTATTTTGGTCACAGCAACAAAAAAGTCTACTAATACAAGATGAATACTACAGAATTTGCAAACAATAAAATATGCAATATTCTTCACTGTAAATTCCACATGGCTGATTGATTCTCTCAGAAAGCTTTTGTTGGTGTTTGGAGCTCTTGTGTCTATAGCTACGGTGTCATAAACTAGTGCAGTCCTGTCATGAAAGCTGGCTGGATATTTTAACTTATGTTCATGAGTAAGAGGAAAATGAGAAAACGCATGTTAGAACTTCACTTGCTTGTCAATAAGGAAAGTGATGCATTGCTGAGAGAATCATGGTTTTCAAATGCTGAAAGATTTTCTCAAGTTTCTTGTGTTATAGTGGATGGCTGCAGATAGATACACTTCTAAGTTTAACCTGCATTGTTAGTATTTTCTCCATGTTTTTAACTCTAGGTAATCGAAAAAAAAAAACACAATAAAGTAAGCCCTGATTTGTAGTGTTTGCAGATCCTGTGGTATAATTACTCTTGCCTTCTCTGATTTCTAACTACAACATGATGCTACTGAATATGAAGCTGGGAAATCTATAGTAATGAATCATTATATGGTATTCCCACCCCAGTGGATGTAAAAAACTCAAGGGTACAGATAGTAAAATGTGATGAAATAATTAGGGAGTGATGAGTTTTGAGTATTTATTACCTTTGATTTTAATGTAACCTACTTGTCGAATTATGTAATTCAATTTTAATAACAGCTTGCATTTAGCAGCCAGCTTAAAAAGTTATTGAAACTGTTAATCAGCTCTCAGAATGGAGCCAGTTATAACACACCATTGCCTGCAAGACACTCAAAGGCAGTGCTTTTCTTAGAGGACCTTGATGTCTTGGTATTTCTAGAATTTGAGAGTTAGGGCCAAATTGTTAATCTGTAAACAGGTTTTATAATTGACCCATTCGAGTCTGTAGAGGACTGAGACATGTATTAAAATTGAAGTCTTGTCACTTTAAAAAATTTAGATATTAGAAGGCGCTTTTTCTCAGAACCTGAATGAGACAAACCACTCAGCTCCCCATCTATCGCCGTCCTTCCCAGGTCACTGTTCCTCACCTCATCGGCCAGCTGGTCAGCCCTCCGCTGCATCTCCTCCAGCTCATTGCGCATGTCCGCGTCTTCGGCCATCGTGGAGGTGGGGGAGGCTGGGTGCCTGGGCTGCGGAGTCAGTGATGGGTTTGACTACGGAACCTGAGAAGAAGCAGATTTGAAAATGTCTGTCTGAGTATATATGGATGTGTGCAAAAACTGGATGATCTACATGGTCCATCCTGCGCCCCATGGCGTTCTCATCTTCTGAACTGGAAGCCACCCTCAGACGGTGGTCAAGAGAATCATGCCGTCGCTCTAAAAGGTGCCACGAATGCATGCTTACCAACTTTACCGTGAAGACTGATACCAAGTCTACATACGGACACAAACGTTTTTAAGGACACAAACCACACGATGGTTGGGAATGGTGGTGGTGTTAGGGAAATGTGGTTCTGGGATGGTAGGCTTTTAAATGACATATTTATCTATTTTTATGTTAACAGATATATTGAGGTAAAATTCGTATAGAATCAACCGCATATATTGGAAGCATACAGTCTTAGAAGTGTGCCATATGTACACATTCAGGAAATCATGGCCACAATCAAGAAATAAATGTACCCAACATTCCCAGTTCTCCTTACACTCTTTGTAATTTACTCACGCACAGCTCCTGATCCCATTCCAGCCCTGTGTCCAGAAAACTGCTGCTCTACTTCCTGTCACTATAGTTTCCATTTCTTAGAATTTCATATAAAAGAAATCATATGGTATACACTATTTTCTGTCTGGCTTCTTTTACTTAGTATAGTTAATTTGAGATTTATCCGCATTGTAGCTTGTATTAATCATTCCTTTTTGTGTTTGAGTAATAGTCCATTGAATTTAGAAACAAAAGGAAGACACTTTTTTGGCTCTTTCAATTGTTATGAGAAATTGTCAGGAAAGTTTATGTATGAACAAGCCACTATATTCCAAAGGGAAATGAATCCTGGGCGCTAAAATGTGACCAATCCATTTCTAAGTTATTCTCTTTATTTCATTCTGTTTTTTATTGGTGCATTGTAATCATACATCTTTGTTAGGTATAAGCTGGTAAAGGCATACATGCACACATTTCTCATTTAACCCTTCCCCAACTCCCACCCCACTCCCTCACCCTCCCTCCTTCTCAAGTTCAGTTTAGTGATTGACTTTGATGTTTTTGAAAGTACATCATGTGCATTAGGGTGTCCCCCCATCACCTTCAGTTAAGTCACCTTCTTTGCTCATCTAAGGTTTCTCCTTTTTTGTCTGGAGTCCCTCTTACGTCCCACTTTTCCCCTAGCTTCTACATATTAGGGAGAACATACGATTTTTTACTTTTTATGACTAATCTCACTTAGCATGTTTTCCAGTTCCATCCATTTCCCTGCAAATGACATGATTTTGTTCTTCTTTATGGCTAAGTAAAATTTAAATTCCATATCATGCAAGTTACAGGTAGCAGAACAAGAGCAAATTTCCCTTTCTTTCTCTTTCCTTCTTTTTTTTTTTTTTTTTTTTTTTTTGCGGTACTGGGGATTGAACTCAGGGGCATTCTACCTCTGAGCTATACCCCCAGCCCTATTTTTTATTCTTTATTTTGAAACCGGGTCTCACTAAGTTGCGGAGTGCCTCACTAGGTAGCTGAGGCTGGCCGCGAACCTGGATCCTCCAGTCTCAGCCTCCCAAATGCTGGGATTACAAGCGTGTGCCACCACGCCCGGCTCTCTTTCCTTCTAAACTATTTATTGAGCACCTGTTACAAGCCAGGACAGCGTTAGACACAGAGAATAAGGTGACAAACAAGACAGGTAGATCCACTGCCTTCTCATAACTACAAGCTAGGGAGAAAAGGCAAGGGAGAGAAGAAAATCAAGTTACTTGGAGTGATAGTAATGGCACTAGTGGACAGGGGTTCCATGGGTGCCCCTGGGGCACAGCAGACCTGCCTAAGAAAGTCATGTCCCCAGATATGCCCTTCACAGGGACAAAGGGGTAAAGGGCCTAAGGAAGGGTGTAAGATGATAAGTATTCGGTGGGACGGAAACGGCTCCAAGTAGTACAGTTGTAGAAGGCACAGGCGCTTGCTTGTGGCTGAGAGTCAACTACACATGGAAATGTGTCCTCCCTCTCACATAGCAGAGCAGAGTCTGGGAAATTCTATTCAAGAATTACATTCCCAGTCCTTATTGCAAGGAGGTGGTGGCATGTGGCTTGAGACGGACCATGAACTATGATGGAAATGTAGTGTGTCTCCGTCAGACTAAGGCAGTTCCGAAGCTGGTATTCCACTCCTTCTCTTTCTCTTTCTTTTTTTGTCTTTTTGCGGTACTGGGGATTGAACCCAGGGACATTCTACCTCCGAGCTACATCCTCAGCCCTATTTTTTAGTCTTAGTTTTGAAACAGGGTCTCACTAAGTAGCTGAGGCTGGCCTTGAACCCAGATCCTCCAGGCTCAGCCTCCCAAGTACTGGGATTACAAGCCTGTGCCATCACACCTGGCTTCCTTCTCTCCTTTTCTGCCAGCCAAAACAGGGCCATAAGACAGCAGGAACTTGTGTCCTCTGAACCCCTGCAAAGAGGAAAGCTGACTCTTGGCCAAAGACACCGGAATGCTTATGTAAGTGAACGATACACTTCTCTGGTGCTGCGCTACTGAACACAGGAGGGGTTTACCTTGTTTTGTTCAAGTAACTGATGTTGCACTAACTACTAAAGGCCTGAAGAAACTTAAAATGGAACAGAGACATTGCGTATGAGCATGATTTCCTAACTGAAAAACACATTTGTGTTTGTCCTTCTGAAAACTGAAGCTGGGAAAGGAAATTAGATTTAGTGCCTTGGGCACTACCATGTTATTATTGTTATTTGTTTGAGACTAGTTTTCTTTATTTTTTTTTCAAAGATCAATTGAAAACTCTTCATCAAAATATCAGAAACATATTTGTTGGGAGGCAAGGGAACCAAAATTCACAGGTTCTGGCCCATGAGCTGAATCTTTTTCCTGACTGCGTAAGTACACTGCTTTTTCAGTTGCAAAGACTGAACTCCTCTGGGATTTTAATTTAGTATATAGTATTATAATCTTTCACTTTATCACTCTATTGAAGCAAGTCTTACTATTTAGGGTTCTTAGATAGGAGGAACCCTAAAATGAAACTTCTTTGGAGGTAATAGATTTCATGGTTCTTTTCTACCCTGTGATTTTTGGATAAAGTGTCAAATACAAAATCATAGTAAAAGAAGAAAAGAAGTTTCACAACCAGCATTAAAAGAAAAGGGAGTAGGCTTTCATTAGGTTAGTTTTATGGGCACTCAGTTAAAAAATCAACAGGGTATTATACCATGAGCCTGTGAATTTTTAAATATCTCTGGCCACTAGCATATATGCTGATGCTATGATATAGCGCTGTAGATGGTTTGTGTTTGACTGAAATGCAGGTTGCTATTTTAAAAATGAGAGAAAAACTGGAAAGAAAATGAGAGAAAAACTAGGAAAGAAAAACTGGAAAGAATTTATACCAAGTCATTCTTGAATTTCAAGAGGAACAGAAACAAATTTCCAATATTCTCCTGTGTGATAGATCTGCCTTCCTAATACAACGGAGCACCATTGTTAAAGTTGGGTAGATTATAAGCCAGAGCATAGTGGAGTGCATAGGGGCTTTGATATCAGAAAGACTGAGTTGGACTATTGGCTCTGGAACTAAGGAACTGGGTGACTCTGGGCAAGTTCATTACCCTCTCTGAGCCTTCATTTTCTCAATGGGGCAAATAATACCAACCTCATAGGCTCACTGAGGGAAATAAATGATAGAAAGCTCTCATCACTCTGTAAGGATGTAGAAGCTCAGTTCAGAAAGCCTTGTTCATTCAGAATAGCACCATAGCCCATGCTAAGAGTGGAACAAATCCAGTCTCTGTTAATTAGCTCTCCTTTCCTAACGGCTGGGCATGAGGCATGTTGCTGTGGTGCTGAGTATCCACGGAAGTCTGAAACCAGGGAAACATCGCAGCGCTGAGTCTCTAGTCTCCAAGCAGCATGTCTCCCAGGATTACCATGGGGAGGCAAACAAGAGCACCTTCTGGCCTGCTCTCCATCCTTTATGGTTTGCTGCTTGTTTTTTTTTTGGGGGGGGGGCGATGGCGGGGGTCTTCATTCAGCCCAAGCCATTTATTAGAAAGCAGCAGTCCATGGGAAGTCTGGCTGGGGTGAGGAAGTAACCATTTGTGCTAATGAATAGAAAAAAAATGTAATATATACATACAATGGAATTTTACTGAGCCACAGAGAAGAACACAATCATGCTACTTGTGGGAAAATGGATGGAACTAGAGAATATCACGCTAAATGAGATAAGCCAATCTCAGAAAGTCAAGGGCCACATGTTTTCTCTCCTACGTGGAAGCTTGAGAGAAAATAGGAAACAGAAGGGATTTGAGATAAATGAGGAGAGAGGCCAGCAGAAACAGCAGAAGAGGGCTGGGGAGAGGGGTGCGGTGGGAAAAAGCAGACCTGAGGAAGGAAACAGTTATGCCCACACATGAAGGCCACACTACCAATCTCATTTAACACGTACAGGAAGGAAGGAAGGGAAAATAGGAAGGAAACACACCAAGTGATGTGTGCGTGTATAGACGCATCACTTTGAATTTCACTGTGATGCATAATTGCAATGCACCAAGAAAAGCAAGTATGGAAAAGGAAGGTCTCCATGTGCTTTCAGAGCTGTAGCACCACTGCTATTTCCACTCTTCTAGGTTTATTTGCTGATGGATATTTGTCCATTCGCTCTGCTGTCTTTCACTCTCTTACACACACACACACACACACACACACACACACACACACACACACACATTTCATGTGTTTCCTTGGCAATCTCCTCTCAAAGTTGCTATTCTCAGCATGGGAAGAACAGCTGTAGGGCCCCCTGGCTCCAAGCCCATGGCAACCTTTCTGTGTCTGGTTGATGGGCAGGTGGCATGCTGGTAGAAAAGCCATGTGGTAGATACACTTGTTTTTGTCACTTTCATGGTCCCCCCAGGAGCTCCTATACCTTTGTCTCACTCTACAATGCAGGGTTTTATGCCTGTGCTTTGGAAGAATGTGATTTGGTGCATCTACTAGATCTCAAATACACAGTGTTTCAAGGTTGAAAAAGCAGCGTCCACCCTCCTAAGGTGAACAGCTAAAGAGTGCACACTGAGTCTACCCTCAGATCACTGGGTGGGACATTTACTGCTAGCCCAAGCCCATGCATGTCAGACAGGCATAATGAGGGTAACATCATCTCAATAGCTGAATATATGTCAATAATGAAATGGCATTAATTATCAAGGTGGCATGAACACTTCACTCCTCTTAGCACTTTAGACTGCCATCCTGTGCACAGCCTGAGCTGGTGGAAGGCCCCAAACGGCAAAGCCTGCTTGTAGAGTGAGAAGCAGAGCCACGCAAAACAACTCCCTGGGCTCAGATGTAAGATAATCTCCCAGTCCATTAAAGGCCCAAGAGTATCTCATTATTTATCCCAAATTGCCAGTGCATAGCGAAGGTCTGTCCTTCATAGATGTTCATTCATGTTAATTGACTTGGTGAGTGGGTGACTGAATGGACCACTATATTCTGACAGTAATGCCTCAAATGTTTCCAAATCAGCACTCTTCAATTTATCATTTAGGATCAAGCTTCTACAACTCCAACAAGAGACAGAACCATCAGAAAAAATCATGAAAACAGACTGAGGCAGCGCACCCTTGGAACTTCCGATTTGTTGATCTGAGATGGGGGTCTCAGATTCTATGTTTCTTTTTTGGTACTAGACATTGAACCCAAAAGCATTTTACCTCGGAGCTACACCCCAGACCTTTTTATTCTTTATTTTCCAACAGAGTCTCAGCATGGTGGCATAAGCCTGTAATCCCAGTACTTGAGAGGCTGAGACAGGAAGATCACAGATTCAAGGACAGCTTGAGCAAGTAATGAGACTCTTATTAACCTAGCAAGACCCTGTTTCCAAATAAAAAGTAAAATTGGGCTGGGGGTGTAGCTTGAAGGTAGAATGTCTCTGGTTCAATCCACAGTACTGCAAACAAACAACCCAACAACAACAATAAAAAGAACAGGGTTTCACTAAGTTGCTGAGGCTGGCCTTGAACCTGTGATCCTCCTGTTTCAGCTTCCTTCTACTGGATTACAGGTGTGCTCAGATTCTGTGTTTCTAACAAACCCCCTGGTGATGTTGTAGTTGCTGGTCCACAGATCACACTTGGTGCAGCTCTGATCTATAGAGCTGGTTACACTTACTAACCAGAAGGTAGTAGGTATGAGTAGGTGGGGTGAAGGGATGATTTCATAGGTAGAAAGAGTGGGAAGCAATGGGTTAAATAAATCAGGCTCTGGGGCAATTAGGACTTAGAGGTCAAATCCTGCTTGCCGTCTGTTTTGTACTGGGCTTGAGCTCAGGATGGTTTCTACATTTTTAAATGGTTAAGAAGATTCAGATATGAAGGAACTTCATGGCATGTGGAAACTATATGTAACCCACACTTCAGGGTCTGCAAAAGTTTACCAGTGCAAGAACACATGCTCATCCATTTCCTTGCCCAGTGCCAATGGCTCCTTTCATGCTACCATGGCAGAGATCACATAGCCCACAAAGGTATAAGTAATCACTACCTGGCTCAAGACACAAACTTCTGTAGATCCCTGGCCTAAACACAAAACAGAAGCAAACAAACAAAAAACCTACACAAATCCTTAGACATTCCTTGTCACATTTCCTGTAGACAGATACAGTGTAGTGTATTTCTTCTGTTTGTGTAAGTTTGTAAAATCTCATTTTCATGGAGCATCCTGTGGTGTTTCCTGGAAGATATTTTGAAACAAGAAGTGATGCATGGAATAAAGATATAAAATATGAAAACGAATTTGCCTTTGGGTAAAGCTGCTTTTGCATTACAGAGTGTGAACAAATTCAGGCCAAGGAAGAAGAGTTGAGTTTGGATATAGTGCTGTGTAGTTTGTGAATAGGACAAGCTTGCTTACTTGGGACACTGTATTAGTCCAGGCACATAGGGCAAGAACATCTTATGGAAGGTGTAAGGAAAGTTTATCCTGAGCTAATAATTGATTTCTCCCCATGGTTTCTCTTTTAATTAATAAATCAAGTAAAAAAAAATCTATATAAATCAACATCTATCATCTGAATAACACAGAGAACTGAAATCTACATTTTGATGTCTTCCTACACAATTAATCATTTAAATAAAACTCCTCTGCTTACAGAGTCTGTGGATCTATAGGAAGAGGACTTCTGGGGAGGTATACATCAAGTTTAACAGAGATTTATGAACAATGAGGCTCAAAGAATAACAAAAGACTTCCTAAGCCAAGGCAGACAATTCTCATCATATATTAATAAAAATAATGTTGACTAATATTTATTGAGGTTAACTTTTTGCTGGACACAAAGTGCTTTCCATGTAATACATAATCTTCTATAAAACTTATAATGACATAAAATGTACCTATTATTACTATCCTTACTTTGTAGAGTAGGAAAATAACTCATATAGGTAACTATGAATGTTGCTAAATTTAAAATCAGGAGTTTGGACCACTTAAAATATGTTCAAAGCATATTTATTCTCAAGGCAAGTTGTGCAGATATTTTATCTTTTAGTTAAAAACTGGAGACTATTCTTAGTTTTGTTTGTATATTGGAAAAGAATATAGAATGGTTTGACAGGTATATATATCTATATACTTACCTTTTTATTTTATCTCCAGTTCTTTTCTTCCCTTGTCTTTATTTTTTTGTTCTCTTTTCTTCCTAAGATGTATTATTGTATTTTTCTTTTTATGTTTTTTGAATTGACATATGATTCATTTATTTTATATTTTTCTTGTTTTTGGTACTGTATCCTTATTGCTATAAATTGTCCTCTTGCTGCTATTGTGGCTATATCCCACACTATGTTTTGGCATATAGTATGGCCTTTGCTATTTATTTCTATACAGTTTTAAATTTAAGTTTTAATTTCCTCTCTAACTCAAGAGTTATTTGAAAGTGTGATTTTAAAATTTAAATATTAACATTTTTTATAATTTTTAACTTTATTTTCATTATGATACATGAAGGTGGTACATATGATTTTTATTTTTGTCATTTGTTGAAATTTCTTTTTTATCCTAACACATGAACAATTTTTTACAATGTTTAATTTGTTTTTGAGAAGAATGTCTATTCTGTCTTACTCTATCTGGCTACCCACTTATATTAAACAAGCAGAAATGGAAATTTTATGTTATTCAAACATCCCACATTCCTTGGTAAACTAGATCTATTGATTTCTGAAAGTGACTATCACTTTAATAATTTCTTCTATTTCAGCCCATTTTTTTTTCTTTTTACCTTCTGTAGTTGTGTTGTCATGTTTATAGGTCCACAATCATTACATTTTTATAGTGGGTAAATGTATATTCACTTTTGTTATATATCACCAAATTCTGTAAGGCAATACATTGAGAACTTTCACATCAATGTTCTTGAGTACTAGTGTAATAAAATATTAATCTTAAGTAAAAATTAATGTCACAAAATAATAAAATAACAATTAATATTGCCACTATATATGCCCCATTTTGCTTTGTCATTTATGTTGCAGAACTTTGATCAAACTGGAGTCTGGAATATTCTTTGTCTTAACCTACCCTTTCATCTTAATAAAACTAATCTAAACATCAGCAACCTCAAACCAGTATTAACCATCTAAGTCGCAGGTGATTTGACTCATGACAGACTCCAGAAGAGGGGTCATCACCTATTCCTCTGGGGCCGTGTCCTTGTCCTCTCCTAAGAGCCAGTACTTGGTTTCCTTTGGAGGCAGGAGTGAACGATCTCTTTTGCCAACTCTAATGGCATGTGAAAGTGATCAAGGATGGGCCTACTACTATTACTTTTCACTGGACGAAATTTTTCCTCAAAGTTAGTGCAAAGGTGAGAACCAAAGTGGCCACACTAAGGGACAGTTAAGCCCAGTGAGTGCTGCTGAGACCAACCCTCAGGCTCCTCAGGGACATCGGGATCAGGCGGGTGAGACTGCCGAAGAGGTGATTCCTTTGCTTTTCAAATTCACCAGACTTTGCCCCAGATTTGAAGCAACTGCATGTGAAATCAGGTGCATCTGCTCCAACTTTCTATGCTACATAACCCTTACTTGTCAAAATGTTATTCATAATAATAGTCACTTATAAAGAACTTTCTATGCAAGGGGATCAAACCAGGAGCTTTATATAAGTCTAGGGGGGTTACATAGGATCCCTTAATTTTTGCTATTCTCAATATGATCCTCAGACCCACATCATCCTCACCTGAGATACTACTGTTAGAACTGAAGCCCCCAGACCAGCCGAATCAGATTATCCTTTGAACAAGCCACAGATTGAAAGTTTGAGAAGCCCTTCCCCAAAGCACAAGCATGAAAAAAGTGAAATAGGGATGGACTTGAAAACAACACAAATCACAGCTGGTAAGTGGAAGAGGCTGAGCCTCCTGCCTCAGGGCTGACTCTGCAGCTGTGCTTCTACCACTGCACTGTGCCTCTTAATTTAATTTTACTTTATTTAATTTTTGTTTGGCCCATAATAATTGTACATACATATGGAGTGCCATGTGATAACTCGATACACATATACAAAGCATAATGACCAAATCAGGGTGTCGTTATTTTATTTTCTCCAGTTTACATGCCCTGCAGACTTCCAGCATCATCTGTTTGCCAAGCAGATTGGAAACTCATGGGATCATGGTTCCAAGTGTCACCAATAGTGTGCTCTGCCCAGTAGGTGGACAACCGGGCTAATTTCCATGAGATAAGTCTTTCATTCAGAAAACTAAGTGAAATGGTTATTAGGAAAAAAAAAATACACATGATAATTTGTTTTCCCCAAGTAACAGTCTATAAAAGCTAAAATTTGCTATTTACAGTAGAGGGAAGAAATACTGTGGATTTCAAATGTTGGAGACTACTGATGGTTCTGATAAATTCTTATTTCTCTGAAAATGATAATTAAAGTGCATGTCTCAATGGCAAACAAAGGATCAAAACAAATAGTACTTTAGAGAAGCAACATGTAGCAAGGATCTGTTTATACATCTTTCATTAAAATTCCTTTTTATTTTTTTTTCCAGTACTGGGGATTGAACCCAGGGTCTCACACATGTTAGGCAAGCGCTCTACCTCACAGCTGCATCCCTAATCCCCCAAAATGGCCATTCCTTCAATCTGCTGTGTCCATGATTGTAAAATCTTAATTGTGTGGATTGGGCATAGCTCCTTGTTGTTTAATTTTGAATATTCTTGTGCATGAAATTCAATCTCCTTTCTTTCACAGTGGACCCTACTGCTTTGTAATAAACTTTTCAGTTAAATCAAAGGACTATATTTTAAATATGAGAAATACATGGCTCATGAATGAATTGATTTACTGTCTTGCATACATTTTGTGCCCATAATCTAGTAATGGATAAATCACAACTGCTCACTATAGACCTTTTAGTGGCAGGGTCTAAGGTCTCCTTTTCTAGTTGTATATTAAAAATGCAGATTTCTGGTTATACTACCACCCATGGAAAGAGAACTGTTGAAGTAGGGTTGGAATTTGCATTTTCAACAACAACCACAGGTCCTTCTTATGCCCACCAGATTGAGGGGGGGGTGTGTCTGTGTGTAGCATCACTTAGCATCACTTTGCAAGTATCCAGTGAGACATTCTGGCAACACTGTGTTGACAACATCTAGAAACACAAGTGTGTGGCTCCCCAGCATTTAGAAGGCCACTGTGATCTGAGTTGGGACCTTTTTTCTCCCCACCATGTTCTTTTCAGTATGATGACAAAGTATATGCTAATGTTAAACACCATCAATACATTTCTTATGGGAGAATTTCACTGAAGAACCATTTCAAGTGACAGATACTTTAGCCAGTTCACAAAAATGTCACCCTCTCCCTGGGAGCACTGAACATCTTTAGAAGGCCAATTTCTTTCAAGGATGGCTTATTTATTTTCCACATGATTCTACCCCACACCATTTCTAAATAGGACACTACCGTATATATGGATCCATGTAGATAAAGTCCTGAACTGGTTTCTTCTGAGAAGGGAAGTCTGGCTTCTCCAATGAGCCCTTTCGGTGGGATATTCCAGGATTAATGACAGTATCACTGACAGGTACCTTGGGTTTTGTTATTTAAGGTGCTGGATCTTGAGTGGCCTAGCATTTAAATGCAGCCAGCATTGGCATTTCTTAATTGCAACAGGGCAGCCAGCCACAGCCATACTGATTATGGCTCAATCTCTCTTTTTCAAAAATGCCAATGTTTCTCTTGTCTGTTTTGCAAATGTGGCTAAAATGAGTATTTAGCACTGTATTATGCAACTATTCCTGATTCCTGATTTGGGAGCTTGAACATGGTGGAATAACTGACCAGGAGGGAAGGAGGGACAGAACTGAACCTTGTCTCGTTGGTCATGATGGCTATAATCAAAGCAAACCTCAACAGTGGGTTCACCCATGTCAACACTGTCTACTGAGGGCTGCTGTTAGGGCAGCCACATCCAGCAGCAGCTCAAATGGAATGACTGCCTCTAAGGAATGGATCGAGAAGCTCTATCAAGAGGCTGTTTGCTTCCAAGTCTCCCCTCTGCCTTGGCTAGGTGTGAGCCAATGAAAATGTTTGCATTCTGAAGTACATGGCTGGTTCTTGGGACTAACATTTGGCTGCAATAAAAACAAGACTTTTTACCTTAAATGGAATGATTCTCCTTTACAGGTGCATGAGTGGCCAGAGTCCAAACCCAAAAGAAAGACCTCCCATTCTTATGGCAATCTAACTATTTCTGAGAGCATATGAGCAAATCAACAGACGTAAGAGCTCCACATTCGGACTCAACAATGGTTTTGCCTTCAGCAGAGCATGCCGAGCTTCTGTACTCAGCACCCTTGCTGCTGGTTCTTTGTGGCCATCCCCCATTTCTGCACCTGTAACCCTCTTTGTAAAGATTACCCTAAGGCTGCTTTGCCTGATCCACTGAGATCTGCGAGTGCCTGGGAACTTATGTTCCCTCCGGGGCAGGCCCACAGCTGACAAAGGACTGGTAGAGGACTCCAAAAGCTCAACCTTTTGGCCTTAAGGTGAGACAGACTGCAAGGTGTAATGCATGATCCTCTCAGGACCCTGCCTGCAATGGCTGATCCTTTGGCTTCTACTGATCCTCTGGGGCCTTCTTCTCCCACTCTCCTTCTGGATTCTTCTAGAAATGCTTCCTCAACATATTATTGTACATAAATCTTTGTCTAAGTGTCTGCTCCCAAGGAACCCAACCTCAGACAGCGTCCACTTATTTGTGAGCTGTATTTTATCACAGATAGATGACGAGGTGCCAGGTACTTAAAAAACCAATTAATAATTGCATCAGAAGAGAGGGAAACAACAACAAATTCCTTGTATTCCCAGCCATGCCAAAGAATATGGTCGATCCTGGCTAGACTTACTTGGATTTGAGGACTGTATATCCAGATGACCTCAGAATGGATCAAACTTGAAGTTATCAGAATATCGCTTCCCCACAGGAGGAAGGGAAGCTCAGAGAGGTGGAGTAATTTGAGACTACAGAGACATCTGGAACCTGAATCTTTTAATGCTCATTCTAGGGCTCTTCTTAAAAGTCTCCTTGAAATAGCATGTACCCGAAAACTTGGAAGGAAAGGACCTGTTTGTGCTCACAGGGAATGTTTCAGGATGTATAAAAATAATACAACTGAAGCCAAGTATGGTGGTGCATGCCTGTGATCCCAGCACTTGGGAGGTTGAGACAGGAGGATTGCAGGTTCAAGAACAGCCTTAACAGCTTAGTGAGGCTCTTAGCAACTTAGTGAAACCTTATTTCCAAATTAAAAAAATAATAAAATAGGGCTCGGGGTGTAGCTTGGAGGTATAACATCACTGGGTTCAATCCTCAGCAACCCCCTTCCCCTCATAATAATAATACAGCTTGGGCTGATGTGGCCCGTGCTTTTTTCTACTGTTATTTTGAGGCATTCACTATTTTTCATACTTTTCAACCCAGGGCCATTCTACACGCCAGACCTATTTTATTTTATTTTTGTATACCTGTATTGGTGCATTGTATCTCACCTCACAATGCAGTTCACAGTGATGGTGGCATACATGCACACAGCACTTGGTGAGTTTTCCCCTGGCTCCCTCCACACTCCCCCCTTCCCTGTACAGAATATTGAGATTGACCTTGGTATTCTCACATATGTACAGAATATCAATGGAAGCGATTCTTTCATTGATTCTCTCTCCCTTCCCTTTTCCCTAGACTACCTCCCTCACCAGAGTTTCTCTTCCGTTATTATATTTTTTATTTTGAAACAGGGTCTCACTAGGTTGCTGAGAGTCTCAATAAGTTGCTGAGGCTGTCCTTGAATGTGTGATCCTGTTGTCTCAGCCTCCTAAGTACTGGGATTACAGGTGTGCACCATTGTGCTCAGCAAATTCAGTGTTATTTGCACTGCTAAGATAATTCAGTTTTGAAATTGTCTGTTATTTTCTATTTCCTTCTGGAGACAAAATGAGCAGTATGGCAGGTAAATGATCATTGATCAGCATGTCTCTGTTTTCCTAGAAAAGTTACTTATGGTGAAGACACCTATGGCCAGGACCCCATATCCTCAATCCACTATCTTATGAATAGTTTTTCTAGAGCTCTGGGTTTCTTGTGCCTTCTTCACAATTTAGGCATAAATGTATAGACTGTTAGCTATTTTGAAAAATTAAGTTGAATGGACTTATCTTTGAAATTTAGCCTCATCCTAAGTAATAATATCTACAAATCAGATGTTTTATGTGCTCATTATACATAACATAATATACATAAAAATAGACAAACGATTATTGAAACTTAAAAAGCAAACTTCATCTATCATCCTCTAGAACTCTTCTGGCAAGCCAGCAGGTGTATGTGTTACACTTGGGGTGCAGTCATGCACCCCACATTCTTGCCTGCATTTCCACATGTCCTACCCAAGTAGAGAATATAAAGATAGGCAAGGGAAGCTACAGAAAGGGGGCTCTGAATTTGAGCACACCTGTGGGTGCCGTGGCCCAGGCACAGACGTGGAATGTGCAAGGGTTGTGTATATGTGCAAGCACCTTTTTTCTGGGATCAGAGAGCCCACAGGACAAGTGATTTCCAGAAATTGCTCTTACTCATTAATTTGTGACTAACTTAAAGCTGAGAAGAGAACAAGGTGGGCTTTGAAATCACATTATACTAAGGATGACTGATGGTATAATGGAGAAAAGTAGGCAGAGCATGACTCACTAGTTACTCAATACAAGAAATAAGTATTACCCTGGTTCAGGATGAACCATTAAATTATTTGTAATTTAACTTAAAGTTTTGGCATCATAGATGGTAGCTATCATCTGTACCCTACAGGTGGTTGATAAAGGTACTTTAATCAGGAATACACGTGTCTTATCAGGAGCTCACCTTCTTGAGAGAGCTCCAATTCTCTTTGTGAGACAGGAGGATTGCAGGTTCAAAGTCAGCCTCAGCAATTCAATAAGACCTTCAGCAACTTAGCCAGACCCTGTTTCAAAATTAAAAAATAAAGAGTTGAGAAAACAGCTTAAAGTTAGAATGCCCCTGAATCCAATCCCTAGTACCAAACAATAACAACAACCAAAAAAAAAAAAAAACCCAAAATTGAAATATATGAATTGACTGGAAATACTTACTGGTGCTAACATCCCACGTAATATAAACAGTGTGTGTGTGTGTGTGTGTGTGTGTGTGTGTGTGTGTGTGTGTGTGTGTGTACTGAATCTGCAGCTATTCCATGATCTTAAGGCTTACATTTGCTCCACTCTTCTGTCGTGGTTCTCTTGCCCACTGTTGCTCAGATTGCTGATATAGACAGTGAATCCAAGGTAGTTTCCAATAATTTGCATTCTGAGATTCTCAGGTTGTTTTTACTGCTCCTGGCTCAGGGAATACACTCTGAGAACCACTCTTTTTATGTGACTGCAAGGTCACCTGATTCCTGCCACTAGAATACTGTTGTATCTTCTTTGTGAGCCTTTTATACAAGGTATTTATGGAATGCCCCCCAAAACTGTAAGTGTGTGCTACAGTTTGGATCAGGAATGCCCTCTGAAGGTCCATGTATTAAGGACTTGGTCCCCAGCTTAGCGCGATTGGGAAGTGGTCAAAACGTTAAGAAGTAGCCAGGAGTGCGTGGTGGCGCACACTTGTAATCCCAGCATTTGGGAAGCTGAGACGGGAGGATCCGGGTTCGAGGCCAGCCTCAGCTACCTAGTAAGGCATTTTGCAACTTAGTGAGACCCTGTTTCAAAATAAAGAGTAAAAAATAGGGCTGGGGGTGTAGCTCAGAGGTAGATTGCCCCTGAGTTCAATCCCCAGTACCGTAAAAACAAAACAAAACAAAAAAACATTAAGAAGTGGGCCAAGTGGGAGGTTGGGAGGTCTTTATATCATTGGAGATGTGTGCTCCAAGGGGACTGTGGGATCCTAGCCCCTTCTCACTGTCTTTTGCTTCCTGGTCATGCAGTGAGCCATGTGATCCTGCCTTGATGTGCTGCCTCATCACAGGCTCAAAAGCAATGCTGCCAATTGATGATGGACTAGAACCTCTAAGTTGTGACCCAAACTAAACCTTCTTTCTTTTTAAATTAATTATCTCAGGTACTTATTATAGTAGCGAAAAGCTCACTAACATGCTAGACATCATTGTGCTTGTACAACATATGTTCAAATAGTATTATGTCTGCTTTTGAATAAACATTTAAATGAAGGGTAAAATCCATCCTGAGGCTTGTTTTCCTTATAACATACTACCTAGTTTTAAGATCATGGAGAAGGATACCTACAAATTTCACCTACTTTAACTACATCTACTAAAATAATTACTGAGAATCACCAAATTGACAGAAGACAGTTGCAATAGACTCTGAGGAAGAAAACCATCGGCTTTTGGAGGAAGCTACAGAAAAAGTTTGGCCAGATAAAGAATTTCTCAAGGGATATGCCCAAAGTGTGTGTTAGAGGATTAGGAAGAAGCGAGTCCCTCATTCTTAGCAGTATTCAAGGAAATGTTGGTTAACCAGCTGGTGGATTTTGGTGGACACAATTCATTCTTGGAATGAGGCCCTGGATCAGGTGATAAGCAAATTCCCTTCGGAACACAGGGTCTCTGGCTCTGTGAAGGACACCAGCGTGCACACGTGAGGCTGATGCCACAAGCCCAGGTCCCCTCACAGGAGTGGGTTCTCCATAGCAATGGGAACTGGGGCTTGCTGATTAGCTGGGGCAAATCCTTTAGTATGATCCTTAGTACCCACTTCTTCCACGACACTGTCATAGAGATTAGAGCTTTGAGGACCTATTTTTTCTACCCTCTCTCTTTTGGGGAAAGGTTTACCATGCCGGAAGAAACACCATCTGTTCTTCAGGATTCACTGTGGTTGAAAACAAGGAAGACATTTCCCAAGTCAGCAAACTCCAAGGAAGGAACTGGAAAATTCTACTTCATTGCAAATTCTGCTTCCATGGAGGCAAGGGAATAAAAAATGCCCACTTAATTTCTCAGATTTGGCTGGGCACGGTAGCACATGCTTGTAATTCCAGCATTTGGGAGGCTGAGACTGGGGGATCCGGGTTCTCAGCCAGCCTCAGGTACCTAGTGAGGCCCTCCGCAACTTAGTGAGACCCTGTTTCAAAAATAAAGAATAAAAAAATAGGGCTGGGGGTGTAGCTTGGAGGTAGAATGGCCCTGAGTTCAATCCTCAGTACTGCAAAAAAAAAAAAAAAAAAAATTCTCAGATTCATCTGACAATTTCATATAAAAATGTGGGTATTCATCCTAGGCATCTTTGATGGAGATGATTTTATCTTGCCTTAGATAACGTTTCTGCTGTATCTCTCCTTGAAGAAACCAGCACCTTTGAACATAATCTCACTCCACACAAACTTACTGCTTACCGATCTATTAAGCAGTTAAGCTAAAAGGTTCACTGGAAAATTATTTACGCTAGAAATGAATGTACTGCAGAGTTGCTTTAAAAAGCAAAGCTCTCAGCTTATATTCTAGCATTTTTTCAATTCATTAATTACTTGACATAGAGAGGAGGAACACAGGAAACAGCCAAAGTGTCAGGAGTCCTAGCTGATGGCAGAAGAGCTTGAAATGATGAGGAAGTGTCTCCGAGGTGATTGTGTAGTCAATGGAGACAGCAGGCCAAATGATGAAATTAGATTGGCCCAAATCTCCATTTGCTCAAGAGAGGTAACTACTGTGACCAGAAAGACTCCAGTGCATAAGTCATACTTCTCTAGTTACTCAATTTGTCATTTGCTATCATTAACATGAAGTGAATCTAAAACACTTTGGATCAGACTTTGTGGGCAGAGTGGGTGGGTGTTTTTGTAAACCACACAGAAGAGCATTTCTTCAAAGGGGCCAAATGTAAGATATATTCTCTGGATAAATGTCCACTTAGTGTGAGTTTTCTATGTCTGCTTCCCTGACTGAATTCATGTTTGAACTTTAATGGTTCCAAGGCACCATTTCAAAAGTTCAAAAAATGATTCTTATAAAAATATAGAATGAATATATATCAAAGATTTATTTGGGTTGCTAATGAGGGAACCAACAAGATGGTAAACCTGGTTCAAAGATGAACTGCATGTAATGCTGGAATAAAATCCCAAACTTTGATATAAGCCTAGTTAATATCTTAGGAGGCAATCAAACTGTGATCTTTGTAGTTCTCTCTCTCTAAAGAAATTATGTAAATCATGTAAATTTTTATCACACAAAAATCTCCAAATTAACAAATATAACTTCACAGAGTGTGAATCCTGATCAATAGTTAATAGTAGCCAGGCGTGGTGGATTATACCTGTAATCCCAGTATTTGGGAGGCTAAGACAGAGGCTCACAAGTTCAAGGACAGCCTCAGCAACATAGTGAGATCCTCAGAAATCTACCAAGACCATTTCAAAACAAAAATATAAAAATAAGAAAGGGCTAGGAATATAACCCAGGGTTAGAATGCCCCTGGGTTTAATCCCCAGTATCACAAAGAAAAAAAAATTTAATAGTAAGTAAAAAAACATAGAACTAGGTAATCTTTGAGTGAGTCCATTAGACAAAAGAAAAGACATGCATCTGTCATTTTGCCTTATTTCCAAGTTTTGAGCAATTTTTCTTAAGAATACTATGGTACTATGCTATGAAATTTGGTATCAACTACCAAGTGGAATTCTTTTACATTAGAAAACAGAGTGGATATTCATGCTTTCTCCTAAGGTGCTTAGTGAAGAAAAGTTAAAAAGCAAGCAAGCAATCACAACAAAAACACTTAAGCTTATGGTTCTCAAATCTGAGGGGCTGGGTAGATTAACGTCTCCTGTTGATATTTTAGAAAATTCCAATGCCCAAGTGAGACCCTAGACCAATTCAATCAGATTCTACAAGAATGGATCCCAGGAAGCAATGGGTTTTCAAGCTCTGCAGATGACTTTAATGTGTAGCCAAGATTGAACATCCTGTGCTCCTTAGAATTGTGTGTGTATATGTGAATATATAAATATTTTAAAATTAAGATCAAATTGATACATATTATCCTGTTTCTCTTTAATTGTTAATCATATATGAATATTTTCATTAATCATTGAACATTGCCCAATGTCAGTTTAAAAGACTGCCTTGTGTTCCATTATATGATTTTATAATTTGTTTTTTTTTTTTTTTGGCCGTACTGAGGATTGAACTCAGGGGCATTCTACCTCCAATCTACACCCCCAGACCTATTTTTTATTCTTTATTTTGAAACAGGGTCTCACTAAGTTACGGAGTGCCTCACTAGGTAGTTGAGGCTGGCCACGAACCTGGATCCTCCAGTTTCAGCCTCCCAAATTCTGGGATTAGAAGCATGTGACACCAGGCCCAGCTTATGATTTTATAATTTATTTGTTTGATCTGCTGTTACTGGATGTTTAGTGTTCTTTTGTCCATCTGTTTGTCTTTCTCTCTCTCTCTCTTTTTTTTTTTTCAGTGCTGCTGGTGCTCCCTCTCTCTGTTTCTGCCTCTTTTTTTTTTTCCATTTTTGATTTTCTTCATTTTTTTCTATTTTCCATTATAAGCCAGATTGCCACAAACATATTTATACAAAAACTTCATCTATATCTTGAACCATTTCCTTATAATAGATTTCTGAGAGTGGACTTACAGGCCAAGGGAAATGAGAATTTTAAGGACATCTGAAGCTTCAATTTGATATTTTTCCAAACAGCTCCTTTTTCCTACATCATTTGTTGAATACCTTATTTCTTCATTAGTTCATGACTCTAAAAAGTTTAAAATAAACATATATGTTAAATAACTACTTTTTGTTAGTGAATAGACTCAAAGATGCACACAAAATAGCTTTAAACTAATCACAAATTGGTTTGAGAGTCTTCTTGTCTAAATTTGAAATATTATTTGTTTCTTAGTGACACCTCATTCTGATTTTAACTCTCTCATTTATAGAACACTGAGGTGTTGAAAAACAACCCAAGCTCATCTTCTCTAAGATGACTTTAATCTGTCTGTAAGCAGCTTGTAGCTTTGCCAACAACAGTCCTGCCTAAATCCATCTGCTCTACTTTAAATATTCCTCCTCTGTAATATTGTTTATATCCTTCCAATATCTATGAAGAAAAGTCTTTCTACATCATGTCTTAGATTTACTTATTACTAATTGTGAATTTCGTTAGATCTGTTTTTATATAATATATATTTATTTATATATTTTTTACATTATTTTAAAAATACCTATACTCTCATTGTTCTATGCTTAATAGCTTTATTTAAAAACCAATAGCCTGGTCTTGTGGTGCAGGCATGTAATCCCAGTACTTGGGAGGCTGAGAGAGGAGGATCATAAGTTTACAACCAGCCCTTAGCAATTTAGTGAGACCTTCGGCAACTTGGTGAGACCCTGTAAAATAAAAAGGGCTGGGGGTGTAGCTCGAAGGTAATTCAATTCCCTGGGTTCAATTCCCATTATCCTCCCAACCTGACCCCGCCAAAAAAAATCAAGTCTATTTGCCTGCCAATTGAAAAATTGAGTTTTACTTCCTTAGCATTATTACTCTTTATTAGCTTTGTTGAGTCTGAGAAACCTTCCCCAGGTATCATGCAAACTGGTAGAGATGAAATGTTACAAAGAGAAAAAATTTGCCCCACAATTTCCCACCCCACCAAGACCACCAGACAGAGGACTTGTGAAAGACAATTTGTGAGCATGTCCATGTGTTCTAGAAATGGGGAGGTGCTTACCATGACCCATTTGCCCTCTCCCACCCAGGTTTGTCCTGATCAAGTTCTTTGCTCCTTTGAAGGACAAGTGCAAGTTGGTGAATGTGAACTAAGGGTATGGCATATGTGATAGTCCTTTAAGCAATCAAACTGTGTAATGCTTTCAGCTCCCTGAGTCTGTGTGAAGCCATCTAGACTTCAGGAAACCTGACAGGTTGGAGGTCACCACAGTCATTACACTCACCCAGGGCCCATCTGGACCTTGAGATTCAGCAAACTCCAATAGGCAAACTTTCAGGTCTTAGGCTCTGGGCTACCCAGGTGTCTTGGTGGGAAGGGATCCCTTTCTACTATTTCAAATGCCCCAAGCTAGCAAATGCCTAGGGTCAGGACTCCTATTATAGTCTTTTTTTTTTTTAATTTATTTCTTCTTCTTCATATGAAACAGGCGGGAACCTTAAACCCCTCCGTATGGTGGATGAGCTGAAGGTAAAAGCAAAGGAAACTTTCTCTGAGGTCAGGGAGGCACAGAATGGGCTGTATCTGTTTTGGAAGAAGTTCCAAGAGCCCAGGACTGACCAGATCTGAGGCAGATCTGACTCTCCAGCACTTTGTCTTGAGGGAACCAATTTCTTCTTGGAAGATTACAAATTGCTGGCTTTCCTATTTACCACAAGGCCTGTTTTTTTCCTATTTTAGTTCTCCTCCTGCCCCCACAAAGTGTTTACAAAGCAAGGATCTCAGGATGGAGCAAATTGCTTACTCAAAGTCCAATCTGTCTAGGAACTGCAAAGTACTACCCACCTTCCGCCTTCGGGTTCTGCAGAGCTGTCTGCAGAGAGGCCCTTCTCTACTGGAGGTGGGAGGGAGCAGGAAGGGAGGTGGTCCTGGGCTGGCTTCTCCCAGGAGCCGACCTGAGACAAAAGTCTATGTACAAGGCATTTACTAGGGCAATGCTACTAGGGCAAACCAAGAAGGGACGGGAAAAGTAGGCACAGAAAAGAAAAGAAGCCAAGCCAGGGGAGTTGCAGCATCAGCCTCAACCCGCAGGGATCTCTGGAGTCTGAGCTGTACCTCGAAGCACATCCAGATGGCTGAGCTTTGTACTCCCACATTCATCAGTCATTGGCTGAAGCCATTTCGTGGGTACAAAACTCCCAGGCACTCCTGGTCTCCTCTGTGGATGAAGCAACTGTCTGTGTGGCTAGAGTCACAGGTGTCTCCGGCAGCAAACATTCAGACATTGTGCAATATGCAGAGAAGGGACCCAAGGGGATCTTGTGGGGGATCCACAGTGCCTGCAGCAGGAATCCTCTGGGAATAAATCTTCCAGCCCAGGCTGAGCAGTACCCCAGGCCTAGAAGAGCCATCTTCTTGAAAGCAGGTGGTAAGCCATCTGTGGCTTGGTGGGAACAGGCGGGCACATCCTGCTTAGGGAACTCGGCCAGGCAGCAGGTGGAAGGTCTGGCCAGGTCACCCTGAAAACTGCCTGGCTAACCGCTTAGTGGGTGCCAAGACCTCTCTAGTCCCAGGGTATACATGATATATAGATCTCTCTCTCTCTCTCTCTCTCTCTATATATATATATATATATACACACACATATATTTGTGGTGCTGGGGATTGAACCCAGGGGCATTCTACCTCCAAGCTATACTCCTAGACCAATTTTATTTTTTATTTGGAAACAGGGTCTTGCTGAGTTTCTGAGAGCCTTTGCTAAGTTGCTGAGGCTGGCTCTGAACCTGAGTCCCTCCCTATCTCAGGCTTCCAAGTACTAGGATTAGAGACATGCGGACCATGCCCAGCTATCTACAATATACCTGTCAGACAGCTTGCATTAGTATCCCTGATTAACCTTTGGAGTTTGCTGACATCCTAAATGGGGAATTGTCCTGCATATACAAGTTACATTTTCAACTCTCATTGCTCTGAGAAGTCTATCAATACTCCTCTGTCTTGTAAATATCTAAGACCATGTCTGACTTCTTATTCAAAGGCACTGATGATAAAATGGAAGGACCACTCAGCACTGGGTGTCTGGCAATCATTATTTAGAGTCTCGTATGTGATAACTCATTGTAATAGACCAGCGACTCCATGGCAAGTGGGTGCCTTTGCTATCCCCACTTTATAGGTAGGAAAGCAAGGCGTATAGGGGTTAAGTAAATGGTCCATGGTCATACAGCTAGTACGTAACAGGGCTGATATTTGAATCCAGGAAGGCTGACTTGAGCATTCTTGCTTAACCGCTGAGCTACAGTACTGTGTATGTATAGTCCTACATGCTTGCAAATAGATTGCAGATAGAAAGAAGCCAGGATTCCATCAGGACCTGGTTCAAGGCTTGTGGAGTGAATCTAGCTTTAAAAGAATCCATTTTGGCCCTCATGCACCATTTTATTTAATCCTATTAATATACCTATAAACAAGAAGTCAATTATTATTGCAGTTTTTTTCAGATGGGATATCTGCTGTGTGCATGCATGTCACTATATCACTGTGAACTATATTATGATGTGAGACTATAATGCACCAATAAAAGTTTAAAAATTTTTAAAAAGGTTTAAATATTTTGTTTACAGTTACACTACTTGTAAGTAGCCAAAACCTAAATCTCTTTGATTCTAGAACAATTACTTTAATTAATGTTAAGAAAAATGATCCAAAACCTGAAAATAAAGCAAAAGGAGGATAGCATTGTTTTACATTATACTTTAGCTTACCTAATTTTCTAGGAGAGTGTGCCTTTGTTTGGTTTACTATTTTTTTTTCTTTTAAGTTTTATTGAAGTGCAGTTGACAAAATTATATATATATATATATATATATATATATATATATATAT
>PVLC010004635.1:0-13180 GCA_004027655.1 Graphiurus murinus | reverse complement strand
CCGGATCCTCCGGTCTCAGCCTCCCAAGTGCTGGGATTACGAGCGTGCTCCATCATGCCCGGCTTAAGCACATATATTTAATACACTATCTGATAACATTTGCATATATAGCCATGATACCATTGTCACAATGAAGATATTAAACCTATTTACTACTCCCAAAAGTTTTTTTTCTTATTTACTCAGATTTTTAACTTAGGTAAAGTTTATAGAAGATTGAACAAATGGCTTTTGTCTAGTATAGACACAAATGATTTCTCTCTGGTAGAAAAGATAATCTCAAGGGTTATAATTTTATTGCCCAGTAGGGCACTCATTAGTTTTGAATTCATATTAACAAATTTATTTTAATTTTCCTTTTCTGACTGACTATATAAATCTTTGTTCCTCAAATACCCTGGGAGTGAGCTATACTGACTTACTGATTCTCTCACTAATGAAGTAAATAAATCTTTGGTGTAAACTTGCTGTATATTCATGACAGTCATGTTCTAACTCTTTGGAATTATACTTTGGTATTATCAAGTTTGTGTTTGTGTGTTTCAGTATGTGTAGATGCGAAAAATGTCCCCAGGACCTTCCAGAGAGCAAATGAGGATACATATTGTCTTGTTCACCAGAGACCAATAGAATTCTAGATTGTTCTAGGAGGTCTTGGCAGGTATATATATATAAGCATGTGTGTGAATCTCATTCATCTTTGGCATGTACTGGTGGAGACACCCAGCAAATACAAGTACAAACAGAATTTGTGACTCAAGTCTCTCTAGGTTCCTGTTCTTTCCGTACCTCCAGATTTCCTTTCCTGTGGCTGTACAAATATCTAAAATTTCCATAAATTCACTTTCTAGGAGGACCATGGTTTAGGCAAACAGACTTTTCTGGGCCTGCAGTTCATTTAGCTACAATCTCGAGGGGATACAATGAAAATGAAAGATTTCATGAATAACACAATGCAAAGACAAAGACACCCAGGAAAGGTTAGCCTGCTTTAATCACAAGTGACCATGTGTCTCCCTTCAAACAGACTGATGTGCTCCTTTTCGGAGGCAGCAGCAGGTTTAACATTTCCCCAGGGATCAGATCTCATGCTTATTAATCATTGCTCCCCCAGGGGCCAACCTGGTGAAAATGCTTACCTGCTTACTGTAATCCTCCAAATGTCTGTGATTTCCTTTGCCATAATATCACCCCTCAACCCTGCCTTGCCTTCTTCATCTAGCGGCTTCCATCCAGCCTTCAAAAGTCAATGAAAATGGTGTCTCCTGCAAGTGGAGGAGGCTGCTCACAGGCCTTGGACTTCTCTGTGGCTTTCAGGCACCCCATGCTGGTGCTGTTTTGTTATCCTTAGCCCAGTATGATGAGATGGGTTCTCAAAGGGAGCCCTGTCAGTCCAGGTGCCCAGCACATGGCAAGCATGGAGTGAAAACTTCTTAGGACCAGGATCATACCTCATGCTTACTTCTGTTAAGTAAAATGTCTAGGAGGCATTGGTTTGGGCTGAGCTCCCACAATAGACCTATAAATAGAATCACTCCTGCTGAAGGTCTAGATCACCAAGCCAAAACTAAATTGTTTATCTGACCCAAGAAATTGGAAGCATAGAGATAATAACCAAATTCCTAAACAAGCTGGCATTAGCTGAAATGATAAGGAGATGTTCTGTTTTAACCTTATACGGAAAGTAACTTTGAAACATCCAATCTACTTTTGGTCCTCTGTTTGTGTTCCTCCAGCCCTTTTCTGTCTATAAAGCCAAACTACTCAGCTCATGGAGCACTCATTCTATTTTATGGAATGAGGAGTTGCCCAATTCTAAAATTTTGGCTAAAATGCAATTAAGGGCTGGGCATGGTGGCAGGGCATGGTGGCACACACCTGTAATCTCAGTACTTGGGAGGCTGAGACAGGAGGATTGCAGGTTCAAGACCAGCCTCAGCAACTTAGGGAAACTCTCAGCAACCTAATAAGACCCTGTTTCAAAACAAAAAATAAGAAGGGTTGGGGATGTAGCTCGGAGGTAGAACATCCCTGGGTTCCATCCTTGGTACCAATAAATAAATAAATAGGCAATTAAGATCTCTAGATTAAATTTATTACAATTTTATCTTTTGACTTTTATGGCTTTTTGTGTTTGCTTTTTTTTAAAAAAGACATTGGGTTTTCATATATGGGTATGTGTTTCTTGAATACCCATTCTGTCCAGGCATCCATATAAAGGACACCTTAAATTACGTGCTTAAGTTTTTATAGTTGTCCTATATATGGAATGCCTGGACATAATGTGTCAAATTGTTTCATGCAGCTTTTGGCACCAAACTTCCTGTGACCATTTAGTTTGAATATATTAATATTTGTTGGACAGCCCAATAAGTAATATGAGGGGCTACACACACACATACATTTACCCATTAAACTTCAGTATCCAAGAAGATGAAGGTGCTGGGGAGTGACGTGGAGGCGAGTGCTGGGGCAACATTTTAAAGTCTCATCTTCAGAGGATCTGGAGGCCAATCTTGGCCATTTTGCTGTCGCTTTTGTAGAACATGACCCAGCAAATTTAGCCACACAACATTATGAGGGGGCTCTCCTGGGTGATGAGCTAAGCCTCCCGAGCATGAAGTCAGGAGGCCACGTCTTACACACTTACGCTTATGTAGACTCAGTGAGCCTATCAGAAATGCACTGGACAACCAGAACCAGCTCTAGTTCAAAGTCTACCGTTTTGAAATAGAGCTGGTTCTATTGGTTGAAAACAACCTTTAAAAGTAAATGGTTTTCTGAAGAAAGAATGTTCCTTAGTAAAGAAAATATAATTTCTGGATGGATTTACAGAATCAGAGATCTTGGAAAGGTCTGAAAATCAAAGTTGGCTTTGTTTTGTTTCAGAAGGACATGGGCTGAAAGGGTCCTAGTCCAGTTGGAGTTTGGTCAGGATGAGCAGCAGCAAGGTCTACAGGGAAGTTGTTGGAAATGCAAACTCATGCTCCCCACCCTAGATGGGCTGAGGGTGCAGCCCGGAAATTCATGTTCTCCAGAGGATCCTGAAGGTCACTAAAGTCTGAGGTGGACAGTCGTAAAACTTTTCAGGAAACCAGTTATTCTCCTTGGGAAGCAAAACCCAGCAGTGGTTCCTCTGTATCTACAGGGGATTGGTTCCAGGAACTCTGCAGGTAGCAGGAACTCTGCCCTTATATAAAATGGCACACTATTTGCATATTACCAGTGTGCATCCTTCTGTATACTTTAAATCACCTCTAGATTACTTATACCAAGTACAATATAAATGCTACATAAATAGTTGTTATTCTTTATTGTTTAGGAAATAATAACAAGAAAAAGTGCCTGGACATGTTCAGTAAATGCAGTATTTTTTTCCCAGAATATATTCTCCCTGTGGTTGGTTGAATCTGTGCATATAGAACTCACAGATACAAGGGCTAACTAATAAGTTCTACACGGTTCTTGGTAGCCAAGGCTAAAAATTCAGCTGCAAAAAAAAAAAAAAAAAAAAAAAAAATCACCAAGAAAACTTATTGAAACACAGATTTCTGGGTTCCAACCTAGAGATTCTAGTCCAATTGATTTGGGTGAGTCCTATGAATTAGAATTTCTATCAAGTCCCAGAATGATGCCAGTGGTTCAGGGACCACACTTTGTAGAGCAAGAGCAGACACCCCCAAATCTCCATGCTATTCCTACATGGCTACAAAAGCTATCCCCCATCTGGTCAGAAAACAGGAAGGCTTTGTGGTCGTAGGAGATTATTTTTCCTTGTAAGAAACCTGGCAAAATAATACCAGGCTCTTTGCTATTTAAAAATAGCACAGAGGCCTTTGGAGCAGGACTTTTCTGAAGTTTCAAAAGGTAGTATCTTTGTGCATTTTTCCCATTCAAACTTCACTTGAGGAGGAATATTGTCACTCCTTCAGTCAGAAACACAGTCACTTAAATATCAGTCTCTCAAGGCTGCTGGGGGAAGAGCTCATGCCAGTGCCAATCACAGAGCTTCATGGTGGAGCTCCTCACCAAGGAAATGGGTGAATGAATGAATGAGTGATAGACTGCGGTCGACACACCCTGAAATACCATGATGCCTAGCTCTCAGAGAGGCTGCATCTAAGCTCTGAACTACCTCCCTGGGCCCCATAGCCTCACTAAAAGGAAGAGGAAAGCAGGAGCTATCAAATGAGGTGGAAATTGCCTGTGCCTATTGTTTTCCACAGGATTAAGCTGGAAAAGGGCTATAGCATAGAGTTGGCCAGCTGTGTGTGCATGGCCTATTTATTAAACCTCTCTGAATGACTTTTTCTCATCTGCGAAGCAGAATTAACAGTACTACTTTAGTGCTGCTGTGAACAGAGCTATTCACAGTATGGCTCATGAACCTGCAACATCAGCATCATCATGAAGTCTGTTAGAAACCCAAGTTCCTGGGCCCCAGATGTGGTGAGCCTATAACTCTGAGGGTCATTTGTTACACAGTGAAAGCTAACTGACACACTGAGTATACCTCAAGAGTTTAGTAGAGTACTATTGTCTTCTCTCTTTATTCTGCCCTCCATACCCAGCAGTCAAATTTCATCTTTTATGTTAGGAATTTTACAACAGTTGGACTATGAGTAACCAGCACACAGCAAGTAGAGCAGAAATAAAGCATGCTTGGAAGGCATGTCAGAAAGAGAGGGTGCTGTCTTCACATCCTTTAATAAAAGGAAATAGGCCAAGAGGAAAAAAGAAAGCCTGACTTAATCTAAATTTTTCATATGGCATCTCAGGAACAACCAGCAGTTCTATTCTTAGCTTTTTCCTTAGCTGAAGCTGAATTTTATTTCCAGTTAAAGCCTATCTTGATCTGAAAGGGGATTCTGAAGTTGTGAGCTAGGACTAAAAGGATACAGTTGGTGAAATAGAATTTTGTCATCTCATTTTATTTCAGGAGTCTGAAAAAACTTGCTGTTGGGCTGAACCCAGAAGCCACCCCCAACTGGCAGAGAGATTGCCAGTGGCACCTGTTTAACATGCTGCTGAAGGCCATCAACGCCTGAGAACTCAGGGGGCAGCCGCATGTTCTCTGCAGCTTCCTCAATTCTTCAGGGAGTGAGATCCTGCTCTGTTCTAACTTTGGGGTCATCTGGGTCTTAGAAGCACAAGGCCAGTTTGAGTCAACACAATAGTTGACGTTACTGTTACCCTTATTATAGACATGAAGAAACAGAAGCAGGAAAATGAAGTATCTTCCCCCTAGGTCTAGAGCCAGAATATTTGTCCTTAACTCTTATGTTAAAATGTGCCCCGACACCAAAGCAGTGCCTGGGGCATGATAGATGTTCAATAAATATTGAGCCCGATTGGGTATTGTGAGCCCTCACAGGGACGTGGTCCCCAGGGGCTGGTGAACACATCTATGGAATCAACGTTAATGATGAAGCACTGACTTATTCTCCCTTTCTGTCCCTATATCACTGCTTAAATGGTCCTGGTTACCTATTTCTTCTGGATTTCCAAGGGGCCCATGAAATTAAAAACTGGCAATTTGGTGGGAAGTTCAGGAGATTTTCCTGGAGAGGGGGTGTTCTCAGAAAGCAGTTTTCACGTGGGTGGTGTGTGTATCATGGATGAGGGCTGGGGTACGATGGAGATGCTGGCATGGTGACCAGCACAAGGACCCCCACCTGCCGGTGTCGGGGTGACTTGCCATTCTACTTTCTTCTCTATAAGACGGTCTAGCCAAACGTTAATGTGTCCTGGGTTCAGGTCACTATTTTGCCTTCACTGACAAGGAGACCACAAGAGTGCAATTTTCTCTCAACCCTTTTATCTCTTGCTTCTTGCCTTCTACTCTCTCCCCCCAACATACGGATACAGATGTGCAGAGAACATCCACACCCCCATCCATTCTTTTACTGTAAGCCAAGAAAATTCAATGTGAGACTTTGTCTTTGAAATGTGATGGCTTAGGCATGGCTTAGAGTTAGCACAGAATCCATATGTCCTCAGTGAAACCACTGGAACTTTAGGTTTTCCTAACAGGATTCCTACAGAAATGGAGTCCTCCAATTCAGGCATAAAATGAGTTCCAATAAGCTCCTCTAAATAATGCCAATACCCCAGGGCACTCCTTAGTTACCAGAGCTGAAGGGCACACGGCTTTGAGGTTTCGTATTTTGGTAGTGCCATGTTTAAAATTTCAATCACGAAATAAACTACACTCCTTGCCAATATCAGAAGTAGAAAGATGATTGTATATGGGAAAAAGATGGAACAAAAGAAAGGACAAAGTTTATGACTTCCATGCACTCTTGGGGTTCCAAATAGACATGCAGTGTTAAATAAGCAAGCCACACCACCTTCTCATGAGTCTACTAATCACAAATTCATTTAAAACATATTTTGAACTGGGCATGATGGTGCATGCCTGTAATCCTTGCACTTTGGAGGCTGAGACAGGAGGATTGTAGGTTCAAAGACAGCCTCAGCAAGTAGTGAGACTCAAGTCAAGATCCTGTTTCCAAATAAAAAATAAAATCAGGCTAGGGGTGTAGCTTGAAGGTAGAATGCCTCTGGGTTCAATCCTCAGTACCACACAGACACACAAAAATAAATAAATAAATAAATACATACATACATAAAAACATTTTTTGAGAAACTCTTCTGTGGGAATGAATTGTCAGTGTGTAGAAAAGATGAATACAATAGCCTTTGTCACTGAGAAGTTTCCAGTTGATTTCAAGTGCGAGAACCTGGATCTGGGGATATACCCGGCTGAGAACCTAAACACAATGCTTTGGAACCCATGCTGCCCTAGACATCGTGCCCTTTTTAGGTCCTCCCCACCCCCCCCATTCAAATGAACATTTATTCTCCCCAAACATGATTTGATAGCAAATCTAGATTCTCACAAGCAGAAACTTCCTTTGTATTACCAATATCCTGACCTAGAAACTGAAGAGGGGAGATTGATTTTCCTAAGCATGGAAGACAAAGCAGGAGGCTGTGTCCTGAATGGCCCAGACTCTTTGATGCTGTTCATCCATGCCAGTAAGTGCAAAAGCCGTCTCACCCCCTCAATCTCCCTAAAAATCAAGGACCCACTGAATTCTCAAGTGCACCTTCAGAAACTGAGAGAGCAAGAGGAAGTGGCAAGAAGGGACTCCCTGGAAAGGATACTTAATACTAGCTGGGGTTCCAGAGGAAGCTGTGCCTCATCAGGAGGCGCCTGCTGGCCCCGCCCACTCCCCCTTGGTGCTCACTCAACAAGTAGACGTTCTCTCTGATTGGGTTCCCCCACTGCCCTGCCAAGCCCCCCTTCCATACAGTCTTAAAATAGGTTATACTTTTTGTTTCTACCATTTATGTAATATACCAATTACAAGCCTAGACTCTGAAATCAGACTGCCTCCATTTAAATCTTGGCTCTGTCACCCCCTGGCCGTCACCTTACAATGAACGGCTCAATCTCATTGTGCCTCAGTTTTCTTATCAAGAACAATGAGGATAATGTTGGTACCACCAAATAATAATATCTATACCTCCAGAGTACCCCTGAACCCTGTTTTATTTTTGTTTGGAAACAGGGTCTTGCTAAGTTGCTGAGGCTGGCTTTGAACTTGCCATCCTCTTGTCTCAACCTCCCAAATACCGGGATTACAAGCGTGTGCCACCATGTCCTGCCTTATAGCGTGTGTGTGTGCACGCGCGTGTGCGCTGGGGGGGTACTGGCAATTGAACCCAGGAGCATTCTACATCTGAGCTACACCCTCAGCCCTATTTTATTTTTATTTTGAAACAGGGTCTCACTAAGTTGCAGAGGGCCTTGCTAAGTTGCTGAGGCTGGCCAAGAACCTGTGATCCCTCTGAGATTTTAGGTGTGTGCTAACACACCTGACTCTCATAGTCTTTTATAAAGACTCAATATTTATGAAAGCACTTCTAATCTCACTAACATGTGTGAGGGGCGGGAGCCAGGAGGGCAAGTCTAGAGGGAGACACACAAAGTGCTGTGTGTTTGTATGTTTGGATCCCATTTAACCCCCTATGATGTGTAATTACAATGTACCAATAAGAGCATATATATAAAAAGAGAAAAAACAATCAGAAAAGTGCCTGACATATAGGAACTTTTAAATAAGTGTTTAACATATAAAAATTATGGAGTTCATTTTTTTAATGTATCTTTTTTTTTTTTCAAGTATAAGTTCCAGCTTCTTTTTCTTTTTTGTTTTGTTTTGTTTTGGTACTGGGGATTGAACCCAGGGGAATTCTACCTCTGATCTACACCCCAGTCCTTTGTATTTTTTGAGACAGGGTCTAGCTAGCTGGCTGAAGGTCTCACTAAGTTGGTGAGGCTGGCCTCAAACCTGCAAGTCTTCCTGTCTCAGCCTCCCAAGCAATGGGATCACAGGTGTGCACCACCACGCCCTGCTGTTCCAAATTATTTTATGTCACTGAGGGGCATTCTTGTAGCACTAGCTATATGATACACAAGGTCGGATTAAGGAAGGCATTATTACTACTATGACCATTGTCAGCAAACATCTGTTAAATGTTTGCACTGTCGTCAAAACTTTACAGGCACTACCAATCCTCAAAACCCAAAAGGGAGGAAAAAAAAAAAAAAAGAGATGCTTAGAACATGTAGCCCTCTTACAATTCAGGGACTTCCTGATGCTCTTCAAACAAAGGCCCGCCTGCTCTCCCGGCTCAGGCCTGGCTGACCTGTCTCCTTCCTAACTCTCCTCTTGCTTCTGCCCACTCCCCTCCAGCAGCATTGGCCTACTGACCTTCCTCAAACCCACCTCGGCCCTGCCTGTGGCTCTGGACCAACTGTCCGAACACCCTCCCATCACTTCGTGACTGGTCCTTTCTAGTCATCAGGTCTCGGCTTGAACATCTCTTCCACGAGACCTCCCTGACACCAGCTCCCTTTGTCCCCTCACCTTAATCTCCTCCTCGCCCTCCATCCCCGGCTGTTATTTTTCTCATCCATCTGTTGGATGTCTGTCTTCTATTAAAATGCCATCATCACAAGAGGAGATCTTGCCTTTCATGTCTGCCCCCGTCTCTGCTTTGCCTAGAGCAGCACTTGGCAGGCAGCGGATACTGGGTAAATGTGTGGCGAATGACAGAGGAGGGAGAGAGAATCACTGCATGCTGGGGGCTTGGACCCTCATTACGAGGATGAGGATCCACAGCGTTAAACCCACCCGGTGCCCTTGGGGGCTGCCCGTCAACCACAGGACAAAGATGCCACCTGCGCCTGCCAGTCCTGAGATCTGTCCCCACCAGGGCTCATGAATGGGCTGTCGTGAGCCCCAAAGAGCAGAGAGGTCTTAGCAGGAAGCCCACTCTGGCCCTGCAGTTCACACGGGCCTCTCTCGAGCAGGGCAGACAGACCTAGACCTCTGGCATGGCCCCGAGGAGGCTCAGGGAAGCTGGGGAACTCCTTGTTCCTCCCAGCAGCTGCTTCATGAAGGCATTTCCTTAGCTCAGTGTCAGGACCCCCGACGCCCGCTGTGATCGCTGGCTCCATGCAGCCATTGGAGCCTTTCGCATCACTCCCCAGGTCACTAATAGCAAACACTGAAAGACCAGAGCTCCCCGCCGGCTCTTCTCGGCTCTGCGGGCCTCAGCTCCTTCGGAACGATGATTGCAGATTGGGGCAATCAAGGTCAGAAACATGCACGCAGGCCCCAGCTCGAGCAAGCAGGCAGACAGGTCGGCAAACATCAAAATTGCGCGGTTTAGTAAGAAGCCCGGCCGCTGAGAAACGTTCATTTGGAGGCTTCCCACTGTGTGATGTGGACCGAGGCTGTCTCGAGGCTAGGAACACGCGTGCCCAAGGAGGGCGCTGTAGGATGGCGGGGAGGCAGTCGTGCTTCCTCCTTCATGGAAGGTGGAGTTCTGAGGTGGCCCTGACATTTCCGCTCCCCTCCCTCAGAGAAGTTTGGTATAATCGCTGTCCCCTGATTGTGGGTGGCACCTATGACTAGGACAGTATGTCAATCTGTGATTAGGTTATGCTCTATGGAAAAAGTAAAGGGATTCTGTATGTATAATTAAGGTCCTCAATCAGTTGGTTTTGAGATAATCAAAAAAGGGATTATCTGGGGTGAACCTGACTTGATGAGATGAAAGCTCTTAAAAGAAGGACTGGTCCTTCTTAAAGAGATGCTCCTGCTGTGCTCGAAGATGTCGGCTGTGAGAGCCAGGTGCTAAGGAACTGAGAATGGTCCCTGGCTCACATCCAGCCAGGAAACAGGGCTTTCAGTCCCTCAACACAAGCAACTGAGCTCTACCAACATCCTGAATAAGCTTGGAAGAGGTCCTCAGGCTCCACATGACAATGGCAGCCTTGTGAGATCTGGAATGCAGAGCCCTGCCATGCGGGGCCCAGACTCATGACCCTTAGGAACTGTGAGATAATAATGCGTGCTGCCATTGGGTTTGCAGTAATATCACTACACAACAATATCTAATAAATACCTGGGTTCTAGAAAGGCCCGTGTGTTCCCAATGCTGCCTCCCCCGAGTCAGGGGGCTTCTACCTCTTCTTCCCTTTCTCTGATCCTCTACTGGAGGGGGCAGAGGGGAAGAGGTCAGGGGACATTGTGGTGTAACGTGGGGGCATTAGCTCAAGGCCATGCAGGTCCCAGTGATTCCTACCCCGCTGATTAGCATGGGTCTCTGCATACACCTTCTTAGCACCTCTCGGAACCTCAGTTTCCCCATCCAGAAATGGTAATATTGAAAGTACCCACTGCATTGGGCAGGGTGTGCACAGGAATGATTTCATGTACACTAAGATGAAGTTTGTGAACTTCATAAAAGTAGTGCTCTATTGCTGGTATTCCTGCTGCAGCCACCAGGAGTCTAGTTTGCATTTAAAAGGGTAGACAGTGTGGGGCATGTGACATGCATCCACAGTCCTGGCTACCTGGGAGGCTGAAGCAGGATTGCTTGAGCCCATGAGTTTAAGACCAGCCTGGGCACTGTCGTGAGATCCCATCTCAAAACCAAATATATTAAAATAATTAAAAAGAAAAGGTGGGAAGATCTGGCCATAGAAGAATACAGTTGTGTTCCAAGGACAAACTACTGATGTGATTGCCTTCTCTCATCTACAGTATCCCCAATGTTCTCTCTCTTCTTATACTTTATTTTTTACTTGAAAAATCACCTGTGATGCATGTTTGTCAATTTCATATCTAGTCCTGTACTGCCTAACACGTTTCAGTCGATGACAGGCTGCCGATGAGACAGGGGTTCTATAAAATCATAATGGAGCTGGAAAATTCCTATCACCTAGTGACGTCATAGCTGTCATAATGCCACGGTGCAACATATCACTCACCTGTTGGTGGTAATGCTGGTGTAAAGAACCCCACCGCACTGCGAGTTGTATAAAAGCACAGCGCTAAGCAACTATGCTAGTGGATTATGCATTTACTCTAGTATATCTTTTCTCATTAGAGTATACTCCTTCTACTTATAAAAATGTTTATTACAAAACAGTGTGCTGTGTTACACTGGCACAGCTTCATATAGCTTGTGTATACCGCATCGCTTGACTGTCAAGAGGCCACGCGGAGTGGCTGCCCGACACTGCAGGTCTGAGTGAGCGCACTCTCTGATGTTCACACAATGCTGAAATTGCCTCACAATCTGTTCTCAGAGGTGCCCCCGCTGTTGAGCAAGGGAGGTGTGTATTATGAAACTCAGCTGTTCTCTCAGGCCATAGAGGAGGCACGACATGCCCAGCGGTTCAAAAGAACCTGGAGTAGGGATCTAAGACGAGATTTAAAGCCAGGTCTGAATGGCCCCCTACTCTTTTTTCACCACTAAAACGGTTTGGATTTTGTAATTCAAATGGCTCGTTGGAACCCATGGTATAAAATGTACACTCCCTGATCTATACAAGGGCACTTCCCATCAGCGACCTACCACTTTTTTTTTTTTTTAATTCTTTTAGCTACAACTTTACTTTCTGTTTTTGCCCTGTGAGGAGTGGAGAGAATCTGCCACTCACTGAGAGTGGCTTCTGAGCTTTCACGTGAAGTTGGGATACAGGCTCTGAAATGGAGCCCTGCGGCACCCTCTTGCACGCCATCCATCCCCTTTATGTTTTTTACTGCCTGGAAACTACAGTTGTGCACTTACTGCTATAGCGTCTTCAGAAAAAGTGAGAGCGGACCCTCCCTCCCACTCTTTTGCTCACAGGCTAAAACAAATTCTCTTGGCCCCTGCCCCATGCCATCTTGTTTTTATAATATTAACAACAGCAGACTGGGACTTAGACTTTGGCCTGATACTTAAAAATAAACCATTTGGTTCAATTTCCTTGAGTGAAATCATCCCTATAATGACAAAATGCCACAAAGAAATGGTTCTCAGATTCCTTTTTCCATTAAAATGCCAGCAGCAGCAGGACCTGCCCAAGTGACTGGCTTGTGCTGGTGAGAGGAACACAGATCATGGGGTTTGAGCGTTGGAGGGCGTTTAAGGCCTTGGAAAGTCAATGGTGCCGTGAGCATGCAGACAGTGGTCACGGTGCCTTGAGTAAGAGTCTGGAGAAGGAGAGGGGCACTCAAGGGAGCGTTCGAAATAGCCTAGGAGCAGGAGTTAATTCTCTGGAGCCAATTTCTTGAGAATAGAGATAAAGGAATAAGAGAAATAAAAAAAAGGGAGAGGGGAAGGATTCAGAAGAAAGGGTGGTAGAGGGGTTGGGCATGACTGAGCCTTGGCTTAAATCAACAGGAGACTAGAACCCCCATTTAATTGGGTGCAGCTTACAGTAGATGGAGCTTAGGCTTAAAGAGGGATCCTGAAGGGAATTTCAGCTCAGCCATTTTCAAGGTTAAGGGCAAGGTGACTTATTTAACCTTACTGCACCTCAGTTTTCTCAGCTGTAAAATGAAACTAATAATACCTTGTAGGTTGTCATAAGAATCAAATGAGATGGTGCATACAAAAAACTTGGTTAGAGCCGGGCGTGGTGGCGCACGCTTGTAATCCCAGCATTTGGGAGGCTGAGACCGGAGGATCCGGGTTCGCAGCCAGCCTCAGCTACCTAAGTGAGGCACTCCGCAACTTAGTGAGACCCGGTTTCAAAATAAAGAATAAAAAATAGGGCTGGGGGTATAGCTCGGAGGTAGAATGCCTCTGAGTTCAATCCCCAGTA